>CM076581.1:368973550-369169959 GCA_034641835.2 Pinus albicaulis
AACAAGCTATTGGCAATATGATGAAGAGTGTTGTCCTTGATGGCAACCTACTTGATAAAGTTGATGGAAACCTATTTGATGAAGTTGTTCTTGATGGAAACCTATTGTACTTAATGGAATCATACTTGACGACGTTGTCCTTGATGGAAACCTACTTGATGAATTAAGGAGGAGATTGTTGGCAATGTGACACAATGTATTAACTTTGATGGAACCTGCTTGATGAAGTTGTCCTTGATGAAAACAATGTAAATCTGATATATCTACAGATCAGCTCAGAAGTAGCAGAAGAAAGAAATTCATAAAGTGCCAGAATAATGTTGAATAAGGTATGTCAGAAGGCATACATGGGTTTGTTGAGGCAAAGTAGCGTATGTATGCGGAAAAGTACGTGCCAAGTCGCGTATGCCCTATTGCGCTCTTAATTCATAAAACCAGGGGGAATTACCATGATATTGACCCATTGTATTGAGCGCTGGATTACCTATTTGATCCCGTCCAGGAATACCATCGGAAGTGGTGTGGTTTTGGCTCATGGTATTGAAAAAGGCTAAATGTATATAAGGAGAAGAAGATCATTGTGCAAGGGAGGCAAGTGTCTGGGCTTTAATGAATACTTCACTCTGAATTTTATCTGTATGGTTGAACTCTGTTCTCAATTGATAGATCTGAATCTATGATGCACCTAATAATATGAAGAAGGTCCAAAATCTCTAGATCTGGAAATGATGAATCTCTAGGATGATCTGAAAAGAAGTAATGAAGACCTGGCGCAAATTTGTTGAAGAAATTGAAGAAATATGGGTAAGTTCATAGATCTGGTATGTTATGCAAAGTTTATCTTTTATAGATCTATACGTAGGTTCATTTCGTGAAAAGCGTGTATATACGCGGATTTGTTTAAACAAAGGCGCGTATCGGCAGTTAAAATTATTCTGAAAAATGCACAGATGTATACGCGGGTTCATTTCATGAAAAGCGCGTGTATACGCAGATCTGTTTAACTAAAGGTGTGTATGGTATCTGAACTTATAGTTGCTCAAGGTTGAATGTGATTCTACATATCTATTCTGAAGTCTGGGTTATCTCTGATATTCTGGTTACAGTGGTTTCACTGTTCTATTGGAAGCAATGGGCAAGGTATGATTGTTGATAAGTGAAGGGTTGTGTTGAAGCGATTGGATCCAGTTTGAAAATTGATGAAATGTGGTCCGCAGAGGTGCTGAAGGTCGAAGCCTTCAGTGAGGGGGTTGTAGCTCCCTTCCAGGAGAGGCTGGTAAACGAGTGCAGGGGGTAGTGGCTCCCTTCCAGGAGAGGCTAGTAAACGAGAGCAGGGGGTTGTAGCTCCCTTCCAGGAGAGGCTAGTAAACGAGAAGAAGGTTGTAGCCTTCTTCATGTGGGTGCCTGCGTGCTGGTATGAGTCTGCGCCAGTACATAGTTGTAAGATGTTTTATTTATAATAAATATTGAAGACTGAGACGACGGCAGCGGTGGTTTTCTCCCGAATTGGGTTTCCACCTAAAATCCTGGTGTTCATGTGTGATGCTTATGTGGGTTGATTTATTCTGTTCTTACTGTACATGTTTACTACTTACTAACATCTAATAAATGAATGATGCAATAATCTAAGATAAGAATTATCTGCATAATAAGAGATCTGAGCATACGCGAGTTTCCTTAAGGATATCCGCGTACATACGCTAGTTTTGTTCTGTAAAGCAGCGTATGGGTTTTTGAGAAAAGAAAAGAAAAAGTTAATTGACAGATAAATATACTGATTCACCCCCCCTCTCAGTATCTTTCCCAACAATTGGTATCAAAGCAGGTCGTTCTGAAAAAGCTTAGCCGCTAGAAGGAAGATCAAGCAAGATGAGCAATCAAGATGGAACATCTATCAAGCCTCCCCTCTTTAATGGAAGCAATTTAATCTTCTGGAAAACAAGGATGAGATCCTATCTTCAGTCTATGGGAACAGATGTATGGGCCATTTTTCAACAAGGATATCAATATCCAGCTACAATACCAACAGATCCGACTGAAAAGAAGAATTATGAATCAAATGAAAAGGCAGTCAATGCTATAACGGGAAGTCTGAATGAATCTGAATTTGTCAAATTTATGCATCTAAATACAACAAAGGAAATGTGGGACAAAATCATTCTAAGTTATGAAGGTGATGCAAAGGTAAAAAGTGAAAAACTCCAAACTCTCAGAATTGAATATGAAAATTTAAAGATGCATAATGATGAGAGTATTGCCAGTTTATTTTTACATCTTGATGATTTTGTAAATCGTATGAGAAATCTGGGAGAAACAATAATCGAATCTACTTTGGTTGAGAAAATTTTAATATCTCTAACAACAAAATTTGAGTCAAAAGTTTCCGCTCTTGAAGAAAAACAGGATCTTCAAAATCTTACTGTGGTGCAACTTCATGGGATACTAACTGCATATGAAATGAGAAGAGGAGGACCATCTGAAGTCAAAGAAGACATATTTAGAGCTTCTAAAAAAGGGAAAGAAGTGAAAGAAGCAGAAGGATCAGGATATATCTCAGAAGAAGATGAGGTAAATTTTGTAAAGAAACTTCAACTTGGCACAAGATGGTTCAGAGGTAAGCTTCCTTTCAAATGTTTTGATTGTGGAAGAGTTGGTCATTATGCTGCTAAGTGTCCTTATAAAGAAATATCTGCAAAAGGGAAAGAAGTAGCAAGAAGGAATAAGAACCGGTCTAGCAATAGAAAAAGTTACTATACTCATGAAGATAGTGATGGGTTATCTGATAGTGAGGAAGAATGTGAACAAGATCTTAGACTTCTCATGGCATTTGAATCTAGAGAAGAAAATGATACTTTTGTGGATGCTCTAGAGGACAATGATTTTCTTGAAGAAAACAATTAACTCAAAATACACTTAGAAGAATGTAAAATACTCTTAGAAGAAAGGAAAATAACTATAGAGACTCTGAAAGGGCAGTTTGAAGAAGCAAAGAAACACATTGAGAAATTAGAATGTGAAGTGGTAAGTCTAAGAAAAGATTTTGAGAAAGAAAAGACTCTGAATCTTAGATTTGCGAAAGGATCTGAAACCTTAAATGAGATTATCAAGGTACAACGCTCTCCTCTTGTTAAGACAGGTCTTGGATATACCGGGGAATCTTCTCAGGCTTCAACACCAAATTATCTAAAAGTAGTTACAGCTGGTTTACAAAATTCCGCCACTCAGCAAGGGTATAAATAATCTTTACAGGTAAAGCATGAACATCTCAATTCAAAGAACACTAACAGGAATATCTTTCAAAGAAACACCAATCAACAGGTAAATTCAAGTAGAAGATTTCATGATCGTAGAAACTTCTTCTTCAATGGACAATGTTTCTCATGTCACAATTTTGGTCACAAAGCTGTTCAATGTGTTGCATATAAAACCATCATGACAAGAGAAGCGAGAAAGAAAAGGATTGATATTGAAACAAAGAAGAATACCTATAACAATTTTTCTCCTCTTCTAAATGAAGTTGAATGTGGTATAAATTAGCAAGACCCAGAAAGTTGCAGAAATATGTTAGAGTGGTTAGGGTTGGCCAATCCTGAATGGCTTGGATCTTGGCTAGATCCACATGCACCCCCTGCTCATCAATAATGTATCCCATATACTAAACCTGATTCATGCCAAAAGTGCACTTCTCCAAAATGGCACACAATTTGTGTTGCCGCAGCATTTGGAGGACCTATCGGATGTGGTGGAAGTGCTCTTCCCAAGTCTAGCTGAAGATCAGGATGTCATCCAATTACACTACTACAAATGATTTGGTGAATGGTCGCAAGATGTCGTCCATCAACCTCATGAAGGTTTCAGGAGAATTCTTCAACCCAAAAGGCATGACCAACCATTTGAAAATGTCCTCCTTGGCTTTCAAGGTAGTCTTCCACACATCGGAGGGTTCGATTGGTACTTGGTAATAGTTGTACTTCAAGTCAATCTTGCTGAAATATTTTTCCCCCTTGAGTTGTTCCAAAGGTCATCAATTTGTGGGATTGGGTACCTATTCCAGAAAGTGATCTTTTCAACACCTGATATTCAATATAGAGTCTCCAAGTCCCATCCTTCTTCTGTACCAACACTATCGGACTCCCACAGGGTGATGAACTTGGATGGACGTGACCTTTATGCAGCAGCTCCTGAATCTGCATCTTGATTTCGTCGTTCTCCATAACAAAGTGTTGATAGATTGGTCCATTAGGTAGCAGCACACCTGGGGTAAGATCGATGGGGTGCTTGACTTGACAGTGCATAGGCACGCCTTCAGGTGAGGTGAAGATGTCCTCGTACTCCTCCACAACCTTGTCTATTTTTTGTTGTCGTGCAGAGCAACTCTGTCTTGAGGTCATGGCCACAGTCTTCTTCTTGCCCTGACGACGTATTTTAAGGAAATCAAATTTCCCAATTTTTGAAATGAGCTTACTACATTGCTTTGCAGTAACCAAAGAGATGGCGACAGGCGGTTCTAGCTCTAATATCCTTTACAGCGTATTGCCCAAAGTAATAATAATAGCGCGAGGGCAGGACTCATACACATCATGTCACTTCCACAAGTATGGTTGGCCTAATAATACATCAGAAACATCACGAGGATAAATGTCACATAATACCTTATCTGTGAAGGGCTTGATGCTGTAGAAAAGGCAACACTTTTGGCTGATGCGGAGATCCAGTCCTTGGTGAAGCCACCCGATGGTGTACAACTGTGGTTGTGTTGTGGTCAACAAGCCTAACCACTTCACGACCTCTTCTTAAATGAGGCTATTTTGGCTCCTGCTATCGACAATGAACTGTAGCAGGGAACCCTTTACCCACATCTGGGAATGGAAGAGGCGTTCCCCTCCTCTGGATCTTCCAGTTCCTCCTTCTAGATATTTGTGGTGGAAACAGTGGCATTGGGCTCTGCATCGATAATATTCTTCCATTTATCATTCCCCTTATCAGGTTCTTATTCATATTTGGAGCATGCATCTGATTCAGAAGCCTTCAGCTCGGCCACCAGTGACTTCTTATCCCAACACTCACTTGTGTTGTGAGTGGAGCTCTTATGGAACTCACACTATTTTCTCGTGTCCTTCTTTCGCTTCATAATATTTTTCATTTCTTGCGGCTTTGCGGGTTATCTTGGGTTGCCCCACGTTGGCTTTTTCATTTTTTATGCGGTTTGGGAGAACATTTCCCTTGCTTCTGATTCACAGATACAAAGTCTCGCTTCTTTTGTTTGAACTTCTGCTCAATCTTGGAAGCATACCGATATGCTGCGCCAAGTGAGGAGATGTCAAAGAACTCCATTTTCTCCTGAATGTATTTGTGCATACAATTGGTACTTCAGCACCAAATGTATCTCCGAATCTTTGATACCCAATTTTTTGCGCAGGGTATGGAAAAAAGTTGTCAGCTCATGCACATCTTGATCCCTTTGTTGCCGCAGCGTATTCCATTTTATGTACTTGTCCTCATAGCTCCCCATAGGATAATACTTCTCCTTGATGGTGTCTTGGAAAGAATTCCAAGTAGGTTCAGCTGAAAATAGAGAGGGTTCCCTCTCGTCCTTTTACTCACAGTAGGTTTCCCACCACTCCTTGACATGGGGTCAGCTTTGAACAGTTCAAAAGTAATTTTTTCCGGGTTGGAAAAGTCACGAACTGAGAAATACACTTCTAATATATTCAACCATATAACTACAACATATATATCTATTTGGCCCTCAAATATGGGAATTTCAATGTTTAATTGTACCTTAAAAGGAGTTCTGCCTCTAGAGTGGCTACTAGATGCAAATGCACCACCAGTGGGAAGTCGTTGAATGATCTGGGAAAAGTTATCCATCATCGCGTTCCTTTGTTTCTCGAGGGCCTCCTCGAGAAATATTTTGATATGATCTCCTACTCCCTCATCTTTCTTTTCATCCCCCATGGTCAGTCGTTGGGGCTTGCAATGCTGATCTTGCAAAGGTTCAACGAGATCGAGCCCTAACTCCTTATACCTCGACCTCGTTGGGGACATGCAAAGAAGGATTTAGAAAGAGAATACCGCTCTGATACCACTGATCTAGACTTGTGCAGGAATGCAATAAAATACAAAAATACAAATAAACGTAGAGATGCAGCAGAAAAAAGACTTCAAATCATTAATATCACATAACTGAAATATGCTTAGAGACATAATGGAAATAAACTAGCTAAGGCGTTGTATCTTATCTCTGAGAAGAGATGTGGTGGCTACAGGCCTCTGAACTGTGTTACAATGAGTCTCAAACACCTATTTATTATTGATAAACAATGGAAAACCCTAAACATCCAAAAACCTAACCCTAGGAGATGAAGTGCCAAAACTATGGGCCCTATTTGGGTAAATTGGTACATCAACTTCTCGGGGACGTAACTTTGGCATACGATCTTCGTTTGACACGCACAATACCTCGTTAGAAATATTTATCTGAGGACTAAAACTTTTGAGTGAGAAACATTATTTGATGACCCATTTTTCTCTTGGCTTTCCCAAAAGAACATTGTTTAGGGCCTCAAAACGGCTCCATAAGTTGAGGACTAGAAAAACTGCTAAAAATAGTAAATTGTGCTACAATTAAGGAAACTTAAAAACTGAAAGAAAAAATGGTGGGGCCCTAAGCGGAATAGGTGGGTGGCCATAGCCACTTGGATTGGCGATGGAAGGAATGAGGGCATCTAAGAGGTTATACACATCATCGTGTTATAAGTGAATCAGGTGGTTAAGTCCAATCCAATTAAGTTTAATTTGTTCCTGGTGGGGATAAGAAGTTTCAAATAAATTGTATGGTAAAAGTGCAGTTATATAAGTTAAATAATTGATTAACATTTATACACATTATTAAGGACAATACTCAATAGAAAGTTTAAGTGACGGTTTTGGTTTTTCCTGGTAATACTAATTATAAGTTATTATACTTTTGAAATATGTCAATTATTGAATTGAAATTATTTTAACATTCCATAGAGATGAAATAGTCTATGAAAGCTAAATTAATTTATATTTATAAGTGGAATTATATAATCTGGGATCTTTGCAATATCCTTTTTCTTACTTGGTGGTTTTTTCTTTTCTCAATTGCATATAAGCAAGTCAGGTGGTTAATTCCAATCTAATTAAGTTTAAATTGTTCTCGGTGGGGATAAGAGTTTTGAAATAAATTGTTTGGTAAAAGTGCAGTTATACAAGTTAAGTAAATTGTTTTGTAAAATTGCCGTTATATAAGTTAAATAGTTGATTAACATCTATACATTTGCTTAGGGATAATACTCAATGGAAAGCTTCAGTGAGGGTTTTGGTTTTGTATGGTAATACTAATTAGATTTTATTCTTCTTCTTAAATTTTTCAATTACTGAATTGAAATTATTTTAACATCCCATAGAGATGAAATAGTCTATGAAAGCTAAATTAATTTCTATTTATAAGTGGAATTATATAATATGGGATCTTTGCAATACCCTTTTTGTTACTTGGTGGTGTTTTCTTTTCTCAATTGCATCATTTATTTTTCTTGGTGTCCAGATTACAAGTTTCCCACTTAAATGAATTATAAATGAGCAATGCTTCCATATTGATTAATTCAAAACTGTGTTTATATGTACAAGTATTCGGAAAATTTCTTGCAAGTTAAATATTGGTTGAACATGCAAGGGTTCTATCAAATAAATGAGAAATGCTTCCACATTGATTAATTCAAAACTATGTTTATTTCAAGGAAAATTTTAAAGATGGAAGTTTATTTTAAATTTTAAAAACATTGGTGAATGTTACTAGTCCCTAATATGCAAATTGTAAAATATTTTGCAATATTTCTGTAAAAAAAATTAGATTTCTAATGATTTTATATTAGTCTATATAATTTTTTTGTGATTTTTGGGGTAAAATAATTTTATACTATAAAATGTGGGTGAATAATTTTTAGAAAAAATGGAAATTGGCGAATCTTTTTTTTGGAAAAAACATGGAAAATTAGCCCACCTGCGAATATTAGCACCTAAAATTTTCCTTGGTTTATTTTTACGAGTATTCAGAAAATTTCTTGCAAGTTAAAGATTGGTTGAACATGCAAAGGTTTTGTCAAAGTTGTAAGATTAAGGCCATGATGCTCTAAATGGCACTTTTTGAGAGAAAAATGGAATCTAGCTATATTTCCAAAAGTGGAAATGCAAGGTCAAAATTGTGTTCAAATTTTTTTCCATTGTAAATTCTTTGAATTGTGTGTCTACTTGTAGCTATGTTTGTGTGAATATAAGGCTTTTAATTACTCAGAGCATTTTACACCAACGTTTGAGTGGTAGAAAAATTAAATATCTTGGAGGAGAATGGTTTTGTATTTTATGTGATATGGTTATGAATTCACTCTATGTTTAAATCTAATCAAAGGATTGGACAAATTCCAGTGATTTGGTTGCAAAATATAAACAAATAAATGATATTGGAAGCTCAAGGTTATTGATTCATGTATTTTTTCTCAAATTTTGTGGAGAAATTTTTCAATAAGTAAGATTTTTGAGTTGCTTATGACGTAACTTGAAGGTTGAAGAGAAAATATTTAATATAGTCATATTAAACTAATTAACCTAAGTAACTTTTATGTGCAATTTTATAGGCTCAAGTGATGAAACTCTATCTATGAGAGATATATATGTTTCCTCGAGAGTGATGTGAAACTATGGTTGCCCCTAAATACATAAAGATAATAAATTTTCGAGTCTCTTTTGGATTGATTTGATCATGTTGCTAACTTCGAGAAACGTTTTCTTGGTTGGCACTCAAAATTACAGATAAAATTTTAAGATCTTCATGTGTTGACGTGCAAATTCATTTAACACAAAGAATCTGAAAACATATTGGTCATAAAAAGTAATTGTGTTGTAATCGAAGCATTCACATATGTTCAAGGTCATTACCTATCAAAACAATGGCAACTTAGTTTCCTCTGGTTCAACATCCATTCATATTTAGGTTGTCATTAGCTTATGAGAGAAAGTAGTACATTAGGGGAAATTTCAGCTTAAAAGTGGCCTTCTAAGGAAAGATAATAAAATAAGAATTATGAGTTTTCGAGGGAAAAGAACAAAACTAATTATTTTACTTGTATTTTTGGATTATCTCCTTATCGGTTCACCCAAATTTCATATGTAGACACTCGTTGGATGTAGAATTAAATTACACATCCAACGAGTACCGATTATGCATACTTTTGAGAAGACCCACATTGGTAAAAATTGAAGATACGTTAAAAAACCGTGGTGAACACACTTTTTTAATGTATCTTCAATTTTATCAATGTGGGTCTTCTCAAAATTAAGCATCATGGGTACTCGTTGGATGTGGAATTTAATTCTGCATCCAACGAGTGTCTACACTTGAAATTTGGGTAAACCTATAAGGAGATAAGCCAAAAATACAACTAAAAAAATAGTTTTTCTTCTCCCTCCAAAATATTTACATGTACCTCTTTTTAAATTTAAAGGATTTTTATTGGTTTACATATTATGACATGGAAATTACATGAAATTTCATGGGTATTTTTAGGCTGAAATTTCCTTTAATGATCTCCTTTAATTGTTTTGCAATTTGATCTTGTATGCGAGGACATATATTATTATTAATATTATTGAAGATACTTCCTTTAAATTATGAGGACATTAAAATATGTCAAGCACTACAAGTCACATGTGAAAAAGTTTTCACAATCTAGAGCCCTCTGATGGCAAGAGCCATTTCACTAATGGTGAGAGCCATTAATCACAAGTTCTTTTGTTCAACGAAGCTATTAAAAAATCTTATTTTAGTTTTCGCAAGAATGCTGAAAATAGTCCACTGCTCAATGGAAGAATGGCACCTGCCACTTTTTTCATCGTCTCTCTCATATACATCCTTTTAAAATATTTTTCTAAAATCACTAATCATCTGATATCCAAAACCACATATGAATTTTAGGATGTCATATCTATCAAACACCTTGTTATGGAAGAGCATCGAATATTTAGTCTGTTAGTGAATGCAATAGTCACTAAACTTATCATTTCAACAATGGAATTCTCCTACATGAGCGGGGCATAAATAACTTTTTTGAGACAAGGAAAGGATAAAAATATGTAAATACCACATTTTTGAAGAAAATAATTATATTATACAAAAATAGGCATAAGTGAAAAATGAATGGCTTACCTACCTTGAAGCTGTTAAAGTTGCAGTAAAATCATAGACTCAAGGTAATTCCCCTCTAGTTGTAGTTTACTTGTAACAAAAAGATTGAACAAAGTACTTAATGTATCTATCAATTAGTTCCTTCCCATTTAAATTTTTGTCATTACCAAAAAAATATTTAAAAACATAATAAATAAAACAAAATATGTTGGTTAATGTTCATAGACTCGAGTTAATTCCCCTCTAGTTGTAGTTTACTTGTGACAGAAAGATTGAACAAAGTACTTAATGCATCTATCAATTAGTTCCTTCCCATTTAAATTTTTGTCATTACCAAAAAAAAGTATTTAAAAACCTAATAAATAAATCAAAATCAGTTGGTTAATGTTCATTGAACCACAATTTCATTTATAAGCATTGGCAGAAAACGATGAGAATATTTTCCCATCAACATTATTGACATTATTTTTTGGGTTCAAGGCAGTGTTGTGTGTGGAAGCAAGATGAGAGCATTATGACTCACATGTATTTGGCCAATTGGAAACCAAGCTTATGGATTGGCATTATGACTCACATGTACATGGGCAATTGGAAACCAAGCTTATGGATTTATAACAAACAATAGAGTGATTTCTATGATATGTATGTCCTTAGTCTATAACGACTAGTAAGATTGCCATTCCATGAACCATCATTAGATGCCATATATTCTTAATGCACCCTGGCCATTATGAATTTGGAACGAGTTAGTATGAATGGCCTCTTCTTTAGTACTGATTTCATTGTTGTGCTCGTCATAATAGCCTATGTTAACCCATATATATTATGAGCATTGTACTCGAAGATATCATTATAGTGAACTCCACTAGTAGCCATGGTTTCATTACTCATTGGTTTGTTTGTTCCAGAAGAATTTATTTTGTAAGGGGGATCATCCCATATAGTGGTGTTCACATTGCTACAAACCAAGCAACAATATGTATGTGCATATTTTTGCAGTCAATCTCCTTCCTTTGGCAAGGAACATGTGATCCCACTACAGAAGTTGGAAACTTCATTCATATTAAGCCAAAGACCATCAAATGCAATTGTCTCATGAAAATAGGAGAGATTTTTATTTTTTATTTTTATTTTGGGTCCAAAATGACTCTGTATTTAGATTGAGAAAATCTGGAAAATACATTGAGCCTGGCCACACTTGTGCCAAATATGGCACACCTTCTGATTTAAAAAAAATATGTATGCTTCACTTAAGCTTATTCCTGCACAATTAAGCAAAGGATTTGTATGTTCGGTTCTTGTTCCTTTCTCTATGTTCTTTTTATCCAATTCTACGACAATAAAATATTGAATACTACTTGGATCAATAATGAGAACTTATTTATTCCTGTTAGCATGGATTCGTTCAACAAAAATTTTCATTTCCATCTAAGGGAAATTCACATGATCTAGAGTAAAATCCTTGAAGTCCTCCATATAATCAATTTATGTCCAAATCATCTTAGACCTGATCTGTGTAGGACATCAATGCAATCAAAACCGCGTGTGCATTCAAGTCAGGTTGCAGTAGAGTCACCAAAACCAATTGCTAAAAAACAATCCCGGGGAAGTTTCTTTGTTTTTCTTTGTTAGTTTATCTTTTTCCATTGCGATTCAATGAGTTTTCTTAAAGGAGAAAGATGACAATGGATATAGAAAGAATCCACAACAAAGAATAAAGGTCATAGACATAACAGGACAAATATGTAAACGTTGCAGAGTATTATCTTGCCATAAATTTGTTGGTAATAAATTTCTTACCCTGTTTTATTTTTTCCAGGGCATGTTATGTGAAAATTTTAAACCAGCTGATATGCCCGTATTTGTCGGCACCTTCCAAGCTCTCGGTTTCCTTTTTGTAATTGTCATTAGCAAAAACTAAATATTCTTCCGATTTACTATGTTGATTTCTTTGGAAAAATATATGTATATAAATGGATCTTCCCTATTTTATGGGAATTTTAACAACTTCGACTCCAATAATACTCTTAGTCTTAGTCTTAGAGGATATCATTTTTGCGAATTTAGTGATTAAATCAACTTAAGAAAAATAACTTTGGTGCTATCAAGATTGAAACTTGGGACTTGTAGGAGGCAATTTGAGCTTGAAGAATGTACCCAACCATAATGAAATAAAATTTGGAAGAATAATAAACTTTTGTATTTCCATCTTAGGGAAATTCATAGGATTTACAGTAAAATCGTTGAAGTCATCCATATAATCAATGTCTGTCCAACTCTCAACTATTATTGAGTCTGATACATCGTACAAATTGTACCAAGTTCCCTATAGAAAATAAGCGTCCATGGTCCTTGCTCCTTTCTTTAAAACTGGGGAGACCAGGAGCCCTTTAGCTAATATAAATTGGTTGTTGATTCGTAATGTATTAGGATCCTTAGGGAATGTAAAGAAAAAAGGCCTTGCAATAACAAAATCCTTTAGTGTGATCTTAAAAAACCAATGTGTAGTTATATGGAATAACTTTGTACCTAAAATCTAATGGTTTCCTTGCAGACATTGTGACTGATTTCCGTAAGTAAAGTTCTTGGCACTTTCTTCCCTTCGCCGAGTGATCTCTAGCAAAAGGATAAAAGGAACCCAGTTGAATCCACCTATTGCAAAGCTCTTCGGTTTTTTTTTTTGTGAAAATCTATAAATATCAATGCATACCATTGGGATTCCAAACAATCTAAAACTCAATATTTTAGCTATGGAGTACTAGATATCATCCCATGTTGCAGCATTATCTCCTGCCCAATGCGCGACATGGGCCCCTGATCCAAGAAAGGTGGAACGAGCCAAATGTTGCAAAAGAAATCTCATGAGTCGATAGCATAATATGAAATTGTGTTTTACATTCAAGATAGAGTTCCACTCAGCATTAATAAAATATGTATTTGAAACAATAACACCTCAATAATTATTATTAATCCCCTTTGCATTATGTTAAATTCTCTTAAATTGTTAGGATAAAGATTATTAATGTCCAACATGGATGTCATGTTAATTATGATGTCTAAAGCAAGTACTTCATGCCTATGTCCATATTTAAATTTCTTCATAATAATATATTCACGCATATTAATGAACTATTATACCAATTTTTGAAATTTAGACAAAAATAATAATAAATATGACCTTAATAACAAAAAATGTTTAAATTTGAAAATTAAATCTTCCACTCTTATTAAATTCAATTATAAGATGGGTCACGGAACTAATAAAGTTTATGAAAACTATTGACCCAAGATAGAATTGGCAGTCATGGATAATCTACAACACAAGAGCCTACATTTATGCCTAGAAAGAAGAGGATAAATTATAAAAAGACTTTGTGAGCATCAATGATAGATGTGATGTACATAATCAATATTAGATCACATCAATCTAATATTGTTACTCATTCTTTTTTACCCTCCTCCATGAGCCACACCACAAGATAGGGAAAGGGTTAAAGAATTAGAACTAAAACTCCTAAGAATATATGTTACATTGTTGGATCTGCAAATACATCACTGAGTACAACATCGTCACCATGTACAAACAGTTATGCACCATTCTCCTTCTCATTCACAAAATATATCCTTTCAAGCCTAGCATGTGAAGCAATATATATAATATTTTGAGCTTTATCGATTGCAACCCTTGAATTCCTAAGAGTGTCGACTCATCTCATGAATGACCAGCTACATTTTAGACCATAAGAAGTTGCATGGAGAAATAGCAACTGCATAACAAACTTTCTAAATAATTTAACCTCACGTAAGTATGTTTCCCACACAAGTCTGATACTTTGAGGATTGACGATTTCATTTTACTAGTGATAGGATCATGTTGTTTTAGCTAAACTTCTTATGCATAAAAGGGATCTAGGCACTCAGCACACCATTTCATGAGCTCCATCAGTGCAATATGGACATCATCTCTAAATACCAATCTGGTAATAATCTTGTCAGCATCCTTCTCCTGCTCGATTTCAAACATGTGAAAGGGGAAAATACTTCCCACTTCCATCCTTGACAATATAGAGAGAGTCTAGAATAAAAGCAGTTGCCCATGTTGGGTGGTAATTCTTGGAAAATATATTTTCAATGGTATCGTTAACATGTCCCTCATCAATACTATACATCTATCTTCTATGCTACTCTTTCCTACACTCTGACCTTATGGAATTTCCTTTGCAACATGTGGGGAAATTGCTAGCTTATTTTTAATTATCTTGTGTCCTTGAGTTGATATAAAAAATAGACATATAAATATTTGTTTATGGATTTGAGAGTGAAACTAAAATATTTTTACCGCAACTCTTTCATACTGAATTGTAATCTTAAAAAAAAAAATCGAGCTAGCACAATAAGAGTGGGATTATTCGTGTTTTATAATTCTTTTAAATAAATCTAACCAAATATGTATATTCACTTATGTTTTTGTTATAGTAGACATTTCTTTTTTTCATTTAGAGTAATTTTTCTTAAGAACGCGTGGCAAATCCACTTTGAGTAGGCAAGGAATAAAAAATCTCCCTCATACTATGCTATATAATACAACTCTCTGTTCAACCATTATAGATCCATATTAACCACCAATCTACGAAATGCCTAAAGGGATCAAATTTCTTGATATGAAAACTTATTTCATAGTGAAAAACTTGGAAAAAAGCTTGCACCCCAAGCTATTTAGTCCCTTTCGAGAATTGATAAATATGTGGTTCTCTCTCTCTCTCTCTCTAGGGAATACACCTTTTGGTGAAACCAATAAATATCCATCTTAACCACCAATATACCAAGTTCCCAAAGGGATCAAATTTCTTGATATGAAAATTTATTTTAGAGTGCAAAATTGAAAAAGGTTTGCACCACAAGATATTTAATCCCTTTTGACAATTCATAAATTTGTGGTTCTCTCTCTCCACCCAACCCCCCACACCCCCCCCCCCTCAATTCCTTGAAATTATCCTCAAGAACATTCTTTTTGTAGTCTACATAACTTAAATTTGCAATTCCAACAAATATTTATATTATATATTGTTTGAAAAAATGTATATATCATATAAAACAACTAAAAAAACAAGGTTTTATAGCTAAAATGTAGTCTCACTATTTTACATTTTGGTTATTTTTTAGGTTTTTTAATTTTTTGTCAACGTTCCATGGAATCCAACAAAGAATGTTTGGACTTACAAGTTTAAGTTATGTACTTTATATAGCATTCAAAAATACAATTTACATTATGAAAAATTACAAATTGTGGGAGGGCATATTCATTGGGATCTATCAAGGAACAAAAAGTGTGAGTAAAATGATTTTTTATTTTTTCTGTAGAAGAAAAAAAAACCTGTAATTTTGTTCAACTTGAAACAAGGAACAAAATTATGTTCTATAGATGCTAAAAGCATTCGGTCATAGCCTTAATAAATATGAGCAAAAATAAATAAAAATTGTAAATTTTACAAAGAATATGTCAAAATTAAGTATCATAATGATCCCCTAAATTTTCCTATTTTTCCTTTATTTTTTTGTATTGTCTACCAACCCCCAAGTTTTGGATTAACTAGGACCACTACTATTTCATTTCTCATTGTCTACATTGGGACCTCTTTGTCAGACTCAAATACCTCATATGTATGACATCTCTTGATACCCCCCATACCCTTTTCATTATGTGTTTCCTTTACTTGTTGCTCTACTACCGGGGTCATTACTAATGCAATATCAGGCTTCTGGATGTGTGTTGTGGTACCAAATTGGGACACACCACCACCTTTAGCTTGATTTCCTTGGTGTACCTGAGTCTCTGGATTTATATGATTCTCTATTGTCTCTTCCTCTTCCTCTTCTAAAATATGTGGATCCGATACATGCCATCCTCTTGGCTTTTTGGTTGGCCTCTTTTTTTTTAGGTTTCTTTTTTTCTTGCGGGAATGAGTTCTACAAGTGTTCTATTTGAAAGCGAATTTGGCATCTGAATGTCGTTTTCTCCTAATATAGTACATAATTCCACTGAAATTTTTTATCCTTCAGTACGATACGATTAGGTAAGAATTTTCTCAAATCTATTTCTACACAAATTATGGAAAAGTAAAGATGCATCTTTCTATTCTTTCAAGATACATTTTTTTTAATTTTCCCAAAAAAATTCCAATATCCTCTAGGACCATGTGGCACCAAAAGGGAAGTGGAATATTGGGTATCCTCACCCAAACCAACATGGTTGATACTACTGTGTTTGTGGCATCAAAATCTATGAACCATGGGGTATTGAAGAGCCCTACTCTGCCACAAAACCATGGTCCCTTATTAAGGACGGAATCCAGGTATTTATTTGTATAAAATTGAAATATAAAAAATCCCTTGGAGCATAAGTATAGATCACAGTTAGGGGTCTAAGTGGAGAATACCCATTGGTTTCATTCATCGAATTTTGAGCAAAAAACATTAAATATGAATATAATGACCCTAGATTAGAGAATAGAAAAATATAGAATTTACCTCGTATAGGTTTACTTCCATATCTATATCTTGTTCAATTTGATCTATGAAGTAAGGTCCTTGGTTGTTTTGGATCTAGTCAGATCGACTAGAATCCTTCCCTTTCACTGCATCCTTGAATGAAGCTAATCCATTAACGATTTTGAAGCCTGAAGCTCCACTCATAACCTCAAATTTAAATTTATGGTGGAGTTACTTGCAATTCCATAATATTTCATCTCAAGGGAATCCTATAATGATTTCCCTTATTATAACAAACATTGTGATATTTCACGTATACCTAGTATGTTTTGAATGCTTTGTTTCATGTTTTGTACTAGATATAAGTCTCAGATCCAAAAAATATAAGTTTTCCCATTGTAATTTTTTTATTAAAATCTATAATTTTTCTTCCATTGTCGGTCTTTTGTCTAGATATGGGAGAAAAGAACTAGGGGGTGGAACTAAAAATCCCACACCCCAAATCTATCTGGGAAAGTTGTGTATGTGAACCCAACACCACTAGATCAGCCATCAACCTCTCAGGGATTTCTATTTGCCAATCCTCCACGCCATCAAGACCCCATACAAAGTTGACCATGACCAATATGTATCATTCTACTAGTAATTTAGCTATTGTCCACTTCAGTATCCACTGTGAGACCCTATGCCACCTCCACTTAGGATCTCTCCACACAACCTTCGCCCCAAACCACTAGCTTGAAGGTTTCCATGTTGAATGTGGCATAAGTTCAAAGATCTTGACCATCGCTAGAAAATGGCTTTCATAGAAATGATTAATTTTTAGGATTCCCCTTAAAAACAAGTCCCAAGCATTGGATTATTCCTCATTTCCACTCCCATGCATGACCTCCTATGGTCAAGGATGCAGATTAGCAAAAAGACGACCTTATCGAAGCGGAAATTTATGAAAGAAAAATGCAATTAACGTCATGGAGAAGTCAATCAACATCGACCCCACACTTGAAAGTTCTTGATACGCGTGTGGCATGTTTGATATCATCAGCGATGGCATAAGACAAATCTCCGCAAAGTAAACCATAGCATGCTCGAAAGCTCCATCCTACCTCCTCAACTTCTTCTAAAATGCCTTTAAACATTTGTTCATGTGTGAGTAAAATGTTTAAACCTTATACTTCTAAAAAAGAATTCAACATATCATTTAAGTAAACTATTTGAAAATATGTGTTGACTAATTTATGTTGATATCAACTTCATATACATCTATATACAAAAGGAAGATAAATTATAATATTTTAATATTGTATATAATAAAATGTTCAATATTCAAAGAAAAAAGTAATTGAAAGGTAAAAACTAAAATACAAAACATCAAATACCTTATAATATGAATAATAAGAGGGAGAAGTGTATTTCATTCAATTGTTAATATAGAATTAATATGTGACATTTAAAAATATTCATAATGATGAACAAATTTAATGTATTCATCAATAAAATATTTTAATATGCAAGATTAAGTAATATTAACTTATACTTAAAAATATGTTAAAAAAATCATTTTAATGTGGACAATGTAATCCATAGATAAAAGTGTCAAAGCACATGCTATGTAAAATATTTTAATGTCAATTATGTATATATTATATATTGTTTTAAAAAAATATGTGTATATCATATAAAACAATTGAAAAAAATATGTTTTTATGGTTACAACATTTGAAGTAATTTCACTATTTTACATTTTGGTTTCTTTTTAGGTATAACTTTTTTGTCAATTTTTGTCAAAAATTGCACCTGAATCACAAAATTTCTTATAAATAATATTTAAGTGAAAGAATCAATATCCTTTGATATTAGTTTTAAATATCCAAAGGTTATTTCATGATCCAACAAATAACCTTTCGATTTTTACTCCCATATGATTTTATTGTGGGCTTCAAAAATGATAATTTATCATTGTTGTAATGAGGACCAGAAGAAAACCTAGTTGGTTGGACTCAATAAGATAGGCTAGGATTTTGGGGTGAGGCACATTCTAAAAGAAGAATGTGAGGCTACAAGTTACCATTAATTGACTATTCTTTGTTTCTTTTGTGCTATCATTATTGTTCTAATGACCAACAAATATTCTTGAGATGCTAGTTTGAGAAGTTTATTCCATGAGTCATTCCAAAAATTAGCATAGTGGTAATTGTGGATCTCCTAGAAACTATGTTGTTGAATGATGTATCGATTGCTACTCGCAATAGTCCAAATAGATGAAACTTTCGAAACCAAGTGAGCTTTTAATTTCTAAGTTAGAGAGTGAGTTTTGTTGGGAAAGATCACATCTATTCATGTGTAAACATCTTTTAGAGTGCAAAATTTAAAAAAGAAATGCATCAGTCTTGTCCCGATAGATCCCAATAGATTTGTAATGGTTCTCTCTCTCTCTCTCTCTCTCTCTCTCTCTCTCTATATATATATATATATATATATATATATATATATATAGGAGGGATTCATCTTATATATATATATATATATATATATATATATATATATATATATATATATATATATATATATATATAATGTATCATAGGAGGGATTAACTATGTAATAATTCAGGTGGGATGGATTTGATCTTATGAAAGAAATATCAAGAATGAGTGGTATTAAGAAAAATTAGCAAATCTATTTTATACTATGAATTTTTAATTATAATTATTAAGTGTTATTAACATTTTATAATATATAAAATAAGAAATAAAAAATTATAGGAAAAATATATATATATATGGAAAAACATATAAAATTCAAATTAAAAGTATCTCATTCTATTCATATAAAATGACTAATCTCTTTGTAAAAATTAATGAGTGTTCAAGCATATACTTGTGATAACCATAATTACAATGCAACAATGATTATTATCTTTTAAGTTTTAATGTTAATCCTAATTAATTTTAATTACTGCTTAATCCATTCTATATTCTTTTCCTACCACTGAAACAACATAATCTGAAATTTCATGTATTTTTACCTCTTTCATCTTTACATTCAAGAATTCTATACTCTCACACTTTATTACTTTTTACTCAATTTTTACTAAATCATTTCAATATAAAATAATAATGGATTATTTTAATTTTTTTTTTTAATAATAACTAAGTTTATTTTTTTAATAATTTTTACATTTATTAAAAATAAATTTAAAATGATAAAATACTTTTATATACATTTAAAATAAAAAACATACATAATGATAAACATAAATTTATATTAAAAACCACTGATATAAAATGATAAACACGAATTTAAACTAATATTTTTTAATTAATTTTTGATACAGTAACAAATATATATCTATATCTATATATATATAGCCATCCTTCAATATATGATAAATCCATAGTTAAAAGCAAACAAGCATGACCTTATTCAATTATTATGTTATTCAAATAATTCATTAAATATAAGGGAACGACATGTATTTGAGGGTTTCTTAGAGCTATTAGGTGGGGAAGTTCTAGAAACATTCACAGGAGATGGTAACAAAAAATTTATAAAAATTCAAAACACAACATACTATAGAGACATCCATCAATTAAGATCCATTCCTCCTTGAACGAAAAGTCGATACATAAAACACTCCACAAATATCTTTACATTGTAACTAGAGTGGGCCCTTTCACATATCCAGAAGAGTTCAATGCCAATGTCATCGTAATGCGTAGTTGCATTCTCCCAAGACCATGGTTGACATTTTTCCGGATCCCATTGATGCCTCATCATGATTTCTTGTTGGTTGATTCAATTTCCTAATTTCTCTGTTACCATCTCTGTTTGGTAACGGGAAATTCTCTTTGGAATGGACAGCTCGATTTTTTTTCTTAGTTCTCTTCTGTAACAATTTCTCAGTAACACAATCATTTGGTTGAAGGCGCATGCTCGATGATTGTTGGTTACTATGAAGCTCACAAAGCTCAGAAGCGTATTTGATGGAGTTCTTCTGGTTACATATGTCAGAATTTTGAACTGCTTTGGATATTCTTGGCTTAGTCAACGGCATATATTCGGTCTCGGTATCGTGTTTTTCATACCCTTCATTCTCATTTGGGTGAGCTGCCTTCTCTCTGTTTGCAGATTGGTTGCTCATTTCTGCAGCACAAACAGAGGCATTATGATAACCCAAACTCTCCAGATGGTTATCTACTCCTATTAAGCTCCTTCCTGAATTTGAAGATAAGAATTCTCCTGTGTGTCTCCTGCTGGCACCAAGCCATCTAGTCTGCCCAACAACATGTCCATGCTTCACTAGTTCAATTTCATTTCTGAGTTGAGCAGCCTGTAATTGCAACTCTGAGATCTTAATCTCAGACAAAAGTGCCTTTCCTTTCCAATCATGCACCTGTTTTTCCATAGACAAGTACAACAAAAGGTCATTAGTGTCAAATGATTTTGGTTACAATTGCACAAGAAGTGGGGTTAAGAGAATGTTAGGGGGGCACTAATCAATTGGTTCTGAAAGTTCTCACATGAGCTATGATATCAGACAGTTTAAAATACAGTCAGAGTAACTAGATAATGAATACCCAAAGAAAAGAATTATTAAAGAAGAAAAATCTGGAAAATGCTTTACAGTTTGGTTTTTAAGTCTAAGTTTCAAGTCTATACCAGGACCAGGACCCAGACTTATCATCAAAACAAAAGAATTATTTTTCTACCATTAAAAGATAATGAATACCCAAACAAAAGAATTGTTAAGGAAGAGAAATCCAGAATATGATCCATAGTTTGGTTTTTAAGTCTACTTTTCAAGTCTACACCAAGACCAGGACCCAGAACCATCATCAAAACAAAAAAATTATTGATTTAGATCACTCTGAAATTCCACAGTATCCATTTTTCTTTGTCGACTTTTCGACTCTATAGCAAGAAGACTCATCTTCAGGGCTAACTCGAAAAATCTTCTACCATTAAAAGAAAAATCTTTAGATAAAACATTTTTGAGTAAAAGAATTTGAAGAACATATACCAGTATTTGCAAAGTTGCAACCTTCTCATCAGCATGAAGAGCAAGCTCTTTCCAATACTCTCTTGATTTTCGCAGATCTTCCACTTCTTCAAGAACATGTTGTAATGTCTCTTGTACTTGAGACCACTGTTCTGTCTCTGCTTGGACTTGCTCAGTAATCATCCTCATGGTAGCCTTGCAACGTTCTGAGCAGAGCTTGTTCTCTTGAGATGCCCCCTGTTAGCATTTTCCAACCAGGATAACCAGTCAACACAAACTTGGAATTTACAAATTAACCAAAACAGAAGAAGAAGAAATATGAAGAATAATACCATCTTTCTGATACTATCAACAATGCCCTGTTCTGCTCTTCCAGCTCCATCTGTTCTTCTAGAACTGCAATTTCCAGTGCTGCTGAGCATCGATCTATATTCCTTCCCTATCCTGGCTGCAACTTCTTTGCTCTCGTTCATACCCATTGAAAGAGAATCAAGTCTCTTCCTCAGCTGAGCCACCTGTTCACCAGGAAGCAATAGTTCCAGTTTGTCTCATTGATATTGAATGAATATATAGTTGAATACTATGACATGTATAAAGTAGATTACATTTAAGATTAGACAATAAGGCATACTGACAAGTTCAACTTAACATTGATAATATATGATCCATTGTCCATAAAAGTTGAAAAATCATCATTCCTGAAATATGCAAACATATTATAAAGGAAAACCAATGGCAGAGCTAAATCTGAGAAATTCTTTGTATGAGTGAATTTCATCCAATACAATCAACAACATCAAGAACCAAGATTTTCCTGGATTCTTAAATCCCTAATACATATAGTAGATGACACCGGACACATGCATTTTGGCAAAAACATAATGCCAGATAACAATATTGAGCTAGTTATTCAGACCCTTTTGTGGCATAATACTGGTGATCACAGAAGAAGAAAACTTGGAACATCATACAGGTTTTTTCATATTCCACTTACATGTACAAACTGTTCCCTTGGTCAGCCAGAAAAGCTTTTGTTCTTGATTAATGTCCTCTGCAAGCCGTTGAGCTTCATTAAGACTTCCTTTCCAACCACCCCAAACAGACTTATCCCCCTTATCATTCTCCTGTAAATCATAACCCATATTATCAGCATAACCAGTAGTAGTAAGTGAAATATATCGTCCATGTCCCATAAATAACTGTAAGTGAAATAGTCCCAAGATGTGGTTAAATGGTTAAGTGGAGTGGTTTGGTCTCACATGTCTCCGAATAATTTAGTTCTAGACATTATAGGCAAGACTATCAATCCCTAAGAGCTGCTCTAGGAACTATTTCTTGCTCTAAAAACTATTTTTTCAGTTGGAAAAAAAAATTAACTAAGCTTTATAAATGGGTTACATCAAACATTCAGGAAGAGGGGGTAAAGTTGCAGAATGTAGAACTGCCCTCAAATTTTATTACATTACAAGCAAAAGTGCGTAAATAAAAGAACCAGCAGCTACTGAACCAGAAACCCAAAAAACATCATATCGTTTTTACTTGTCTTACCCATGGCGATTGACTTGCTGGTGTTTTTTTTCCAGTGGATTGAGGGGCCGTTTCAAGCACAATGAACAGAAATATGCATCCAATTCATTTATAAAACAACAATAAGGGAAGACAAATTCTGTGCTACGAATTTATGATGGGTTGTCTTTATATGTGTGTTGTATGTGTCTTGAGGATTCGGCTGAGTGGACACTTTTCGAATATCCATCGGCTCTCACCAATGACGTCAGATCCCTCGTGTCTCATTTCGTCGTTAGATATTATAAATCTATAGAATAATATTTTTAGGGTCGAAGTTTAAATTTTTTTTAGGTGTTTCTATGAAAAAAAAAAATGTTCTTTCAATTTATCTACAATTAAATATTTTACCCCTCATCATCTCGTTGTTGGTGAGAAAAAGCATTTATTTTTCACTGCAAAGTTCCAAAAGGCAAACATTATGGAATCTGTGGGGCTAACCATATTAAAGATAAACAATTAAATTCAAAAGCTTCTAACAAATCAAATAAAAAAAATATAATAATAACCATTTTATTTTTATTTTTATATTTAGCATGTTTACCGAGGTTTTTTATATTTACACCTATCATATTCATCTTGATTGTTTTATGTCTATGAGCTGTGTATTTATGACTATGCTTACCAGGTAAGTTTGTATTGTAAACTATATATTATAAATTTATTAATTTCGAGAAATATAAGTTTTATATATAAATTTTAATTTATAGTATGTGAGATTTTTATATAGGTATTCATATGTGTTGATCCATTTTATTAAGAGGTGTTTTCTGTAATATGTAATTTTTAGTTAGTTTTAAATTCTATATGTTGATGATATTATATCTCTCAATTATTACATGAATGTGATGGATCGTCATCATAGTGTCTTATTGACCTTAATTTAGAAGAAGGACCTACATGTTGATGATATTATATCTCTCAATTATTACATGAATGTGATGGATCATCATCATAGTGTCTCATTGACCCTAACCTAGAAGAAGGACATCAGTGAGATCTCTAGCACTTGTGTGGATTCCCTAGGTTCATATTCTCCTTTAGTCATAGATCTCTAAATTGACTTATTTTTATACCTCATAACACTAATCTAGGGCATTTCCTGATTTTATCAATCTAGTTGTGCAAACCACAACTGAGTTCATGACACATAGATTGTCTTAATTTAGGTCCATGACCTCCCAAACCTCCTTGGGACGTGTTATTTAAGGACTCATCTTTCAATACTAACAATACCGTGCATTCTATTAAGGTACTATAACTTATCAATCTACAAGTCATGTAATTGAGGCTCATTTGGGCCTCAAAATCCATGGTACCATTATACCAAACCCATGGTTCTTGGACCCCTTTTCCCCTTGTGACTCCTTGGCTCACTCACTATGGTTGGTCTTTACAAAATAATGCAAAGAGCATTCTAGAGAAGCTTCACCAGCATAAGGGTATTATCTTCAGTCTCTCTTTGTATCTGTCCCTTGGAAGGGTCTCATTACATAGAATTCTCATAGATCTAGGAGGATGAATTTGGACACCTAGGGCCAAGAGAAGTTAGGATATGGCTTTAATTATTGGCCATGTGCTTATTAATTCCTCTCCAATTCAAATTCATCATCGTGGAAAACCAATCTCCAGAAGTTTTGATTGGTCATCACTCTTTTGTTGAAACAACTCGTGATTATGAAACTTCATCACTTCTTGTTCACTAAGAAAGATAAATGCATCACTCACTTGTTAAGGAGCTTGAGCAATGAAGTATGAAAACATGTCTTTCTAGCTCTATGAAAGGTGTGTCTCAACCTTCAACTATTGTGGGTTAAAGTAGGGCCTCTCTTCCATCATAAGGGTGGAAAATAATCAAATAATAGAGGCCCCCAATATGTGAGGTTAGAAGAGAAACTTATGGCTGAAATATATTATAATATGGCATCTCAGGAAAGGGCACAAATAAGAAGTCAAGAACCAAGAAACCAATCAGGACCTACAAAACATGTAATGCTCAATCATATAGATCATCCTCGAGGAGGCATATCCATGTTGTAATGCTCCTTCCCGCTCCCTTATCCCATCTCGAGCTATGGGAGGTGCTCCTTGTTGATCTAACCCAACCCCCAAGGTTTGTTATGGAGATGGGGTTAAAAAAACCTCCTTTTCTCAAATTCTTCAAATCTCACAATGAACAATACCATCGTGTTTAGCTTTTCGAGAGCTTTTCGACAATATTAATTTTACATCAAACTAATTCTGAGATTGAAATTTATACCTTTATGAATTCTAACCAATGATATTAAGCCACATTAGTAATGGACATACATGTGATCCTTATTAGGCCCTCATGGCACAACCACTTCAACTCAACATGAGACCCACTATCATAATAGAATTCGTTACCTCGCCATTATATCCAACCTATGACTAATCCATTCCATCAATCCTTGTGTTACCACTTGACACCCTTGGATTACTATATCACCATATCCCAATAAGCCATAAGGTGAGTCTAATGTAGTTCCCATTAACTACCATGTGGTGTCCATTTGGTGGCCCTCATGGCACTACTATGTCAGCTTAGAGTAGGGTCCATTAGGTCCCCACCCATTGTACTATGTAAGCTTGCCGTTAATCTGGTTTGCACCCATATCTACCCATAACACCTTCTTGATGCCCCTCAAAAACCTTGGAGTGATATGTTAGTGTCTGTCAGTCACCAGTGATCAAATGTATTGTTTCAAGGTTAGTTGATAGGGTCCTAGGTCAAATTTTATAGTTTCAAATAAGTTTTCAAATAAAATTTGATCATTGGTTGCTGTCTAGGTCAACGATGCTCCCTCTATTCACTCATGGTCATCATCACTCATCTCGATCAAGTATTCATTTTAGTGTTTATGGTCATGAAACAGTTAATATAAAATCATCTAGTTCATGGTCTAGGGTTACATTTGAGATGTCGTCATTTGTTCATGTCATCAAAAGCTACATGGGAGTTATCTCATCACCATTGTCACCATCATGGGAATTAGCAAATTAGAAAATAAATCCAAAGGAGAAATGAGAAGATTCAACTCAGAATTTCACAATTTTTAAAGGCTTCTAAGTCAGTAAGTGATCATCCCTCACCTTTCATTCAACTAAATTTCTTCAGCAAATGGTGAAATCCCTCTCCTAGGGTTTTCACTGTGTTTTTGGAATTCTTTGGTGTTTGGCTTGTTTCAGTGAGAATATTCATATTTTTTCTACCCTATCACCTTCCAACACACCTCATACACCTTCCCAAACCCTTTCCCACATTCATCCCCCTCATTTCTTTCATTTCCCCTTAAAACCCTAGCCCACGTTGCATTTTTGCAGAGATTCTGCATTAGGACTATGTTTTAGCCTTTTCCCCCTATTTCCCTTATCTATTTCAAGGAATTCCACTTGCAATGTGTTCCTAAAACACTCCCCTATCTCCCCAATTTTTTTCATATTTTTCCCTAACTCCTATCCCCTCCATTTCCCTCCCTAAACTTGCTGCCCCATTTTCCTCTATTTTCCTAGATTCCACCCTTTCCTTTCTTCCCATCAAGCTAGGGTTTCTATCATACAAATGAACAACATGGAACATGAGAAGAAAAAGTACAACAAAGGAGGGAAAGTTTCCAGGTTTGAGTCAACTCAGACCCATGGCATCATTTTCAGAGTTTTGTGATCATTTGCTAGGGTTTAGAGTGCACATAGGGAAATTTTTTATTCAAAATCACTTTCTCAAGTAACGAAGATGAATTTTACAAACATGAGAGAGGTTTTTGTCAATCATAAGACAAATAACAAAAAAATCCTTTAGTCTATGCACAAGTGTTATGATTTGAGAGAAATTTCAAAAATACAGTTGCTCTAGGTCATTTTCTACACTCTTGAACATGTTCTCTTCAAGTCAAATTTTCAAGGGTTTGGGGCAGGGTTTTGCAATGCTTGATGACTCCATTTTGTATCAGACATCCTAATATTTATAACCATACCATTTTCATCTAGAAAATCCTCTGGAAAGGCCTCCAAACACCCTCTCAAAGTGGCGCGATACTTCTGCTCAAGTGGCGTGACGCTTCTGCAAATTTTTAGCGATCAACTTCAAACTTGGATTCAGAGCAAATGGGAAAATATTTTGCAAAATTGGAGGAGGCTCTTGTTAATAATATCCCAAAGAGAAAAAACCTCTCTTAGGTTTGCAAAAAAAAATATTATTGGATAGGTATTGATCCATCTTTTAGCCATATGTTTGCAGAAATGTTTTGGAAAATCTGGAAAATTGGTCTTGAAAGAAGCGTTGCACAACAACGCGACGCTTTCTCTCAGAGCACTCAAATGAAGATTGGTTTACATGGTTGGATTCCATTTCACTTGCACATTTCATATCAGGTCTTGGTTTTTCATGACACCCCTTGGTTTTGGAGAAAAGGCAAAAAAAAATGCTTATTTTTTTATGTTTCTGCCAGTGTTTTGGACCAGGCACGATGATTCTGGAGTGAGGTTTGGAAAAACCATTTTTGGAGGTCTTCCTGTGGGTGTTTTCAAAAAATTAAAAGTTCTTTGGAAACTAGACACATAGGGATACTAAAAAAAACTTTCATATTTTCATTTGGATGCTCCTAAGTAGGTCAAAATCACCCTTGAACTGGTGCGACGCTTCTGCTAGACAGGCACAACGTTTCTTCTACAGGTGTGACGTTTCTACATAGGATTCCTTTCAAACAACTGTCATGCTAGGAAAACTCTAGAAATTCGATGCTAGTTGTCCCATGCGGTGGAATTAGATGTTTTTGTGTTTTTTTTTTTGCCTCTATGGTGAGGAAACATGTAATTTAATGGAGGAGACACACACTCCTAGTCTTTAGCTAAATTTCAGGGATTAGTTTCTAACTTCCCTAGATTCGAGGAAGTGACTCATCTGAATTAATTATGATTATTTTAGGATAGGATTTCGACCCTATGAGGTGTCATGAACTATATTATCTATAATTAGTCCACCTCAAGTCTTTTTAGAGGTTGGATAGTTGTTATTTGCAGTGGAGCTATTGTACAAGCTTTTTCTAATGAAATCAAAGAGAATGTTGCAGACATAGTGTTGAGACTCCAATGGTATGCCTTTGAGAATTTTTTTTCCTCTTTAAACTATTCATGTTGAATGGTATGTTATTCCTCTTTCATCTGTATGCTTCTTTATGCTAATTATTATTAGTTTATTGACATTAAACATGCTTTCCATGCTATGTTTTTTATAATATTTACATAAAATTGTCTCTACTCTTCTAATGAATGAATTCAGTTTAATTCTCATTCTGGTTCCCTCTTAGTTCACTCTATACACAATGACAAATTAAGCATTCTTCTAAGCTTACCTACCTGGCCTCACCCTTACCTATGCAATTTAGCCTTTGAAATATGACCAAAACCCTAGACCTAGTTTCCTAACTGTCATTCCTATCCAGGAAAACTCCAAACAAACAAAAACCCTAATCTACTGAGCATCATAACTAGCCTAAAAAATTATATTCAGACATCCTTTTGGCTGCTAAGTGACATTGAGAGAGCCCTCTCTGGTCTTGGTAGGGCTAGCTACCTGACCTAAAGGTTGGTTTGTGGTTACCTTCCTTCAGCTCCATTCTCAGCCTTGGGAAGCAGGGGGGAGTGATAACATGATAGATACCTAGATTCCCTCTATTATCGTGTATAATTTGGCCCAACCCCCATCCAATCATGCACCTAGGTGTTTTCCTTGTATACCATCGAATACCCAGACCCCCAAATCCATCTTCCGCATGTGGCCAATCCAATGTAGGGCCCATCATGTTACATCCATCCCTTCTCAACCACAATATTTCCAGATGCAATATGCTTCAAAAATGGAGGCTTGTTCAATGAAATATCCAACCTCCACTTAAATGTTGGGCTTCATCCAACCCCAGATGTCAGATGTGATGAATATGAAAGACGATGTATGTTTTGGATGAAATCTAGGCCATGCAAAAGCAACTATGCATACTAGCATAGAGTCTATTATTACCTCTGTACATGAAGAACCAAAGTGTATAGAGATTTTAGGAATTTCTTAAGGTATGGATCCATTAGTTTGAATGCCAAATTTCCTAAGAAGCATTGTCTGAAGCTAATCCTTGGCCTCCAATGAGTAACACAAGTCAACAATCCATTCACACAAATTTGAAACTAGCTCTTGAATATGTTAACATGCAGGTATTAACTTAGTGAATTCTAACAAACAATTGGAGTTATGATTCAAACATAGTAACAAAGTAATTTTCAAATATTTACTGTTTACACAAATTTCAAAAGATGAGAACCTTCAATTACATCCATCTAGACACTCAACTCCAAGTATATAATTGATTTGTAAATCATGAACAAGGCATCAAATCCATAGTGCTAGGTCAGTTAGTGCATCCACAATATTGAAGATAACTAGTAGAAAATGTAATATCAAATTTCAAGAACTGACACATAAATATTCATAAGCATTGTAGAATTCATTCACAAAACAAGGCTATCACAACTTGCAATCCAAATATGCACACCATCATACTTATCTAAATATATTGAGATGGATGGAAACTAAAGGAGGCACTTCAACTCTCCACCCAACCATAGGCTAGCTATGTTGCAATATTTCTTGTAGCTAACCACCCCTAGCCAGATTTAGAGTCTGAGGGGATTCTTTCTCAAGAGAAAATTCACAGTAAGGCTTTGTCAAACATTCAAGAGATGGATTCCACTATTTAGGTGTTTTATCAACTTTTCCTTGGTAGTAAGCACCACAATGACTCTCTTACTCTCTAGGATCAATCACAGGGATTCACTCAAGGCTCAATTAGGGTATTGCTCAATTCCAAGAGACTAAATCCACTATCCAAGTGGTTTATCATTTTTGTTTTCATGGAAAGCACTGTAGGGGTTTTTATTCCACTAGCTAGGTTGTTTATCAACTCTTCCAGCAAGTGCCACAATGGCTCAACACAACCAGTGAAGTAATTTATCATCCAATTAACAAGCACAAAAGTGGTTTATCTATTTATTTGGCAAGAAATAAGTGGTTTATTAGCTTATTCAACAAGTACTTAGTGGTTTATCGACTTACTCAAAAATCCCTAAGTGGTTCAATCGTCCTATGAGCCTCCCACTAGCCATCAGGATTAAGCACACAATCTAGGGCCTTCTACACAACACTTCAGGGAAAGACACCCCAAATCTCAGAGCTTTAGCTTAGTAACATATTAATCGAATTCAATATTTTTCACTACTCCTATCCCTTTCTCCTCTATTAGGTGTTTTTCCTTTTATATTTTTCATTTTTTGATCTCATTCACATCTTATATTTTTGTATTTCCTCCCTTCTTGGTGGTATTCCTTTCTTATGGTGTCCCTAACCTTCTATTTTTCCATTTTCCTTTATGTTTTTTTGAAACCTGATGAAGATAATCCAATATGAGCTTCTTCAAGTCTCCCATGCAAGGCATATACCATCTATCCTTGAATTTCAACATGCCATCATCAGTGAGCATGTAATTATTGCTCATTGATCTTCCTAGCTTATGTTGCAAGCATTCCTTCAAATGTTGGTAATGCTCATCATGTAGTAATTATCTCTTATCATTTCCTTCATGTCAACTTCATAAGTGATTATGAATATAAGTAATATAATTGTATCCTTCTACTAAGTGCATTTGCAACCTTGTTCTCCTTTCCATTAATGCACTTTATTTCAAAGTCAAACTCATTGATCATTGCCAACCATCTGACTTGTATTGCATTTCACTTGGGCTGGTCAAACAATTATTTCAACCCTCTATGGTCTGACACCAAAAAAAACTTCTTCCCAAGTAAGTATTTCCTCCACATTCTCTATGTGTGCACTATCGTTGCATGCTCCAAGTCATGAGTGACATAGTTCTTCTAATGTTCATTTAGTTTTATTGATTCATAATAAATCAAATGTCCCTCATGCTCCAAGTCATGAGTGACATAGTTCTTCTAATGTTCATTTAGTTTTATTGATTCATAATAAATCAAATGTCCCTCTTGCATTAGGACCCCATTTAGTACTTCTTTGCAGGCATATGTGAAACCTAAGAAATCCTTCTTTGGATCAGTTATTCTCATAATAGGTGCATGTGTGAGCAAGTGCTTGAGTTGCTCAGAGCTAGTTCTGCACTTTGATTTCCATTGAAATTTTAACCCTTTCTTTCGTAAATTTGTAATTTGATTCCAAATATTTGAGAATTCCTAAATGAATTGTTGATAATATCCAACCAATCCCATGAAAGATCTCACTTTTGTGAAATTTCTATAAGTTTGCCACTCCATGATGACCTTGATCTTTTCATGATCTACTACCACTCATTCCCTGTAAATGATATGTCCCAAGTATGGAAATTTTGATTGGAAGAAATAAAAAATTCTAATCTTGGCTTAGATATTGAGCCCTCTCAACAATTGAAATAGCACTTTCAAATGTTTTTCATGCTCTTATTTGGTGTTTGAGTAGACCAAGTTGTCATCCATGAAAGCTAACACAAACTTGTCCAAATATGGTATGAGGACATTGTTCATTAGAGACATAAATGTGGTGGGGTCATTTGTGATCCAAAATGACACCATCACAAACTCACAGTGTCTTAAAGGCTATGTTGTGAATTTATTCATCCTTAATATAAATATGATGGTAACCAACGTTAAATCTATTTTTGAGAATATTGCAACCCCTTTCAATTGATAAAACAAATATTTAATTCTAGGTATTGTACTTGTTCTTCATTTGATTCAGGAGGATCTCTCAGGTACAAGTACAAGTGGCATTAGGAATGGGTCAAATTCAATGTGGTCGGATTTCTCTCGAACTAGGTTCAAATTGAAGTACTCATCGCCCTAATTCCAACGGTAAGAACAGATCTCCAATCTGAGCTCGTATGGAGAAGTTAGAGAAAGTCAAAGTTTTGGTCAAAGTTGGGCAGTGGCCCAAGACTAAGTGTCCCAAAAATTCACTGTCAACCGGCAGGGAACTTAGCTCCCGAAAATGGGTGAAATTGTGGTCTCTTTAAAAATCCCAATAACCCTTAATTTTTTTTTAAATTAAAAATGATCAATTGGTTTTTAAAATAAAAAAAAATATAAAAAAATAGGGGTGGTGGGCTGCCACCCCCAAAAACATTACCATTAATATGCATATACATAACAGTGCAGTTGGGTAGCATCGCGTGGAGCAGACCCACCCATCACCCACACGTTGGTTTAAAAAAAACTACCTGTTACATATATCGTTGCAAAAAACCTATATTAAACCACAGTCCATCGGAGGCGGAACGATGTCGGTGGGCGTCGAACTTGCTCGTCCCACGTGGCCGGACCCCGAGCGGGCAACACCACCATAATAAAATAAAACTCAATGCAAAAAAGAAAATATGATATGTTGGGGAGCAGGCGAGATTCAAAACCCGATCTTTGCAGTAATATCAAACTCTGCCACCGATGAGCCACGGGGCTCAGCCTTGGTGGCTTCACCCTAAACTTTGTATAAAACTTCTCATTTCCACAATGTGCCTAGGCATAGCGGAGCATAACCATGAGCGGGCAGAGGGGCAGAACCATGCCCAGGGAATCTTGAGGAGCATCAAAAATATTCCCTGGGGTGCAGAACTTTCCAATGTCCATTGGAGACAAATTTTATGTCGATTTTACACCTCTCGGTGACAAGAACTCAATGGTGATGTCTGTTTCTGCATCAGAGCTCTCCATTTTTGGGAATTTTCCAGATGTCAGGTATAAGGGTGCTTTATGTAATTTTACTTGTACTTCTTCTTCTTCTTGCCACTTAATGAATGAAGGTCTCCCCACTATTGAGCAAGGCCCGGAGACGTAGTCTGAATTGGATGAACTCTGTAATCAATTTTTGGTGTCTTGATCTCATGTACGTTATGGTCTCTTTGTTCTCGCTTTATGTGCTTATGTTTCATGGTTTTAAGTGTTATGCTATATGTAATTCTTTAATGCATCTATAAGAAAAGGATATTGGATCATGCATGAGACCAGCGTGAAGGCTATGTTATATGTAATTATTTAATGATTCATCAAAGAACAATGTCACTCGCCTACCACGATTGATGAGGCCAGTGTGAAGGCCATGCATCTTGAAAACAGGGCAATGCATGAACAAAATGACCACCAAAAATGAGCCGCAACAAAAAAGAGCTGCAACAGAAAAGAGAAGACGAGAAAGGACCTCGTGTACCCATTGTGAGAAAGAAGGACACGACAAAAACAATTGTTGGAAACTGCACCCTGAGCTGAGACCTAAGAGGGATGACAGGAAGGAGAGGCCGAAGAGAGATGCGACCATGCAACAAGATCAAAAGTCTGAATCAAAGGAAGATGAGAAGGTCACGGCTGCGGGAGTTGCACGAGGTAGACCAATTGACTTGGGATCAAATTATGATGATGAAAGGAGGATTGCAGCTCTTGGAATTGTAGCAGATGGACCCATCGATTTGGGTTTAAATTCAGGCGATGAAACAAAAATTTCAATACATAGTGTACCAAATATGAAAAGGTCGCCCAATGCGGCATCGCTCCAGGAACTTGAGGAGATCAATCAAAGAATTCAAGAAGAGAATATTGAGCTAAGGAGACTCCTAAAAGAAGCATAAAAGGAGAAACACAGGTTTCTGTGCCAGTTGCAAGCTAAGGACGAGGCCTTGAAAAAGTTGTAGCATAACCCCCTTGAGGTAAAAAGTGTTTCTTCGATTTCATATACTTTTCATGATGACGATTTCGCTGCTTTTGAAAAACATACTACATGTATTAGATCCAAACTGTTGAAGAAGGCTGGGTATCAAGGAAAGGGCCTCGACATCAATGACCAAGGAATCATAAACCCTATCAAAGTAGAATAATTACCCCATCATGCAGGACTTGGGTATGTCAGGAAGGAAGTTAGGAAATGCTCCAAGACAGCCAGCGACCCACCAATGACATATGATGAGAGCACCTCATCACATTCTAGCAATAGTGAGGGATTCATGAGCACTTATCAGAGGCACATCGGGAGGAAACGTTCCAAGACAATCCAGAAAGTATAGAAGATGAAGGATCATTGCCATAAGGATGAACACCAGAGATATACATATCAAACACTTCAAGCCCAAAAATCCCCCATGAAGAATCGAGTCATCGAAGACATTCCACAAGAAAATGCGCCATAGGGAGATGACCCATTTACTTTATTAAGTAATTTTTTTTTTTAGAGGTAGTATCTAGTTATGGACACCGTTTGTAAATCATGTGTTGCGAATAAATGTAAAAGTGATGATGTTTCTTCCATCGCCTCAAAATGCAATGATGATATTTTTGGCCTTTTGAGTAGATGAAGTATTGGGTTTTTATTATGTAATCTTTAACCAATGACTGTGTGCTATAAAATCTTGGCAAGTGAGGGGTTGTTTGGGTCATGTGTGGTTAGCAAAATATGTACCAGATTTGTGTGAAGGTGATTGAAATTATGGTTTGGTGAAGACACAAGCAGTGTACTAGATGTGTTAATGCTTTTGGTGGTCCAAATCTCCTCAGTGGGGAGGAATGATCTAGGAGGATCTCTCAGGTAGAAGTACAAGTGGCATTAGGAATGAGTCAAAATTAAAAGTGGTCGGATTTATCTCTAACCAAGTTCAAATTGAAGTACTCATCTCCCTGATTCTAACGTTGCGAACGGATCTCCAATCTGAGCCCGTATGGAGAAGTTAGAGCAAGTCAATTTTTTGTTAAAATTTGGGCAATGGGCCAAGTCTAAGTGTCCCACAAATTCACCGTCAATAAACAGGGAACTTAGCTCCTGAAGAAGGGAGAAATTGTGGCCTCTTTAAAAATCCCAATAACCCTTATTTTTTTGAAATTAAAAATAACCAATTGGTTTTTAAAAGAACAAAAAATATAAAAAAATAGGGGTGGTGACTTGCCACCCCTGCCACCCCCGCATGGGTCCACGTTATATTAAACAAGTTGTTGGGGGGCAGGCTGTCAACCTCGCCACCCTCAGAACCCTTACCATTAATATGCATATATATAATGATGTGGTTGGGTCTGGCCGCGTGCAGCGAACCCACCCACTGCCCACACTTTAGTTTAAAAAAAACTACCCATTACATATCTCGTTGCAAAAAACCTATATTATACCACAGTCCACTAGAGGAGGAACGGTGCCGGCGGGGGTCAAACCCGCCCGACCCACCTAGCTGGTCCCCAAGAGAGCGGCACCACCATAATCAAATAAAACTCAATGCAAAAAAACAAATGTGCTATGTTGGGGAGCGGGCGGGATTCGAACCCTGATCTCTGCCGTAACATCAAACTCCGCCATCGTTGAGCCACGGGGCTCAGCCTTGGTGGATCCACTCTAAAATTTGTATAAAACCTCTCATTTCCATAGTGTGCCCAGGCAGAGCAGAGTAGTGGAGTGGAACCATGAGCGGGCAGAGGGGCGGAACCATACCCAGAGAATCTTGAGGGGCATCAAAAAGATTCCCTGGGGTGCAGAACTTGAAAATGTCCATTAGAGACAAATTTTATGTTGACTTTACACCTCTTGGCGACAAGAACTGAACGATGATGTCCGTTTCTGCATCAGAGCTCTCCATTTTTTGGGAATTTTCTAGATTGGAGGTATAAGGGTGCTTTATGTAATTTTACTTGTACTTCTTCTTCTTCTTGCCACTTAATGAATGAAGGCCTCCCTACTATTGAGCAGGGCCCGGAGACATAGTCCAAATTGGACGAACTTCGTAATCAATTTTTGGTGTCTTGATCTCATGCATGTTATGGTCTCTTTGTTCTCGCTTTATGTGCTTATGTTTCATGGTTTTAAGTGTTATGTTATATGTAATTATTTAATGCATCTATAAGCAAAATATCTTGGATCATCATTGTAGCCTTATTCCGATGTTGGTAATCAATGCACAATCACAACATGCCATACTTATTATTTACAAATAGAAATGGGGCTTCTAGTGCCACATGATGGGTCTGATATACGCCTTGTCCAAAATTTCTTTCAGCTATAACTTTAACTCCACTATCTCTGGTGTGATCGTGCAATATGAGGATTTTGAGACTAGTACTGATTCTAGAAGCAATTAAATGGAAAAATACATTTCTCTCTTGGGTGGTAATGCTTGTATTTCCTCCAGAAACACATCATTGAAATATTGTAACATTGAGTGATCTTCCATTTTTTCCTTGTTTTTTCCTGATTCACTGTTTACTTGGACTGCATATAGAGAGAATATTTTTTAGCTACATATTTTCACTTGCAATGTTCATATTTTCCTGACAGTGCCAAGATTCCTTGTTCCTTGAAGCATAATTTCCTCACCTTCATCGTTGAGGCACTCCGAAAACTTGTTGTAGCATTCCACTTTGGTTTTATGAGATGTTATCCAATCCATGCAAATTAGAATGTCATTTGAGCCCAATGGAAAAATATTAACGGTGATTGTAGTAGGAATGATGCTTATTTTCATGGGGCATGTTTCCACTTATTTTGTCACCTATCTTTTTTGTTCCCATGGCTAGCTAGACCAGCCATGATTTATCATGATTTTTATTTTAAAGAGAACATTTCTCTATAACCTTCAGGTTGATATAGCTAGAATTAGATCCTAGGCGAATTAAAATTGAAATACGTTGGTTAATGACCATACCTTTAATCTCAATCACTAAATCTTTACAATTTTATTGCCTGATGTCTAATGCTTCATAAATTCAAGGCATGTTCTTGGCCACATCATTCATCATTGCTACTTATTTCACATTGTACAACATATTACTATTATGTTGTTGGTGAGGAAATTCCTTCCACAAGTGGTTCTCTCCACATTTCCAACAATACAATGGCCCTTTTTAAACCCTTCAGCTTCTTCTCTTGTTGGTTTCATAAGTCGATATCTATTGGTAGAAGTGAATATATGTTAAAACTCACCATTAAAAGAAGTGGTGAACTTCATGTTCCTCCCTTCTTGCTCATATCCTGTTGATTTCAACCCTTTTCCCTTGAAATCGGTCTTATCTCTCTTCCTCCAATCTATTTGGAACTCAACTTTGTACTTAGATTGATTGTAGTAGTACTTTTCCTTTTTAATGGTGTCCTCAAAGGTTCTTATCTCATCAAACTCAATTATTTCTTGGTAAGCTTGTGGTAGCCCGCTAAGGTACCTTTGAATCTCCACCTTCTCATATTTTATGTATAGTTCATACCTCAACATTTCTAAGAATCTATTGGTATAATCATCGATGGTCAATTGCCCTAGCTTATGCTTGTGAAATTATTTAACCTTGTTGTCACAATACCTCTCATACAAGTACTTCTCATAGAATTATTTCTCAAACCTTCCCCGTTGCATTTATTTCTCTATAATTCCCTTGAAATTTATCAAATCCTCCCACCATATATTAGTTTTTCCCTTCAAGCTGCAAATTTCTACTATGCCTTTCATGTTTTCAAAGTATTCATGTACTATAAAGTATTACTTCATTCCCAACAACCGATTTTTTTCCTTTTCAACATTCTTAATTTCTCCATCCAAGGTAGGGGGCTTTGATTTCCAAAATTCCTCAAACATTAAGTCCTTATCACTCCTCCTTTGTTGGTGGTGTATTCTAGATGTAAAAATTCATAACAATTCATGGATATCTTGCCTTCTTTATAGATTTTTGAGTGGACCTCCTGCTCTCACTATGTCTTTACTTGCCTTTTTATGTACTTTATTTGTCTTGTTTCCTTCTGATCTATTGGTATAAATTCCATGTTTCCATATTTTAGATGGACTTCGCTTGGATTTGTGCCTACCTAGATAGCTAGCACCAAGATCGTGTTTCTTTTCCCTTTGTATATCTAATAAGATCTGCAAAATCACTACATTTACTTCTGCTCGTTTTTCTTGAGGTATAACAATCCTTTTATTTATTTCCTTACAACTTCTCAATTTAGCCCTTAATATCTTGAGGGTTTCCATCCAATCAGAAGAATTTTCCTTTTTCCTCTTCCCAAATGAGTCCTCCTCCTAATTATGTTGAGATCTATCTGTTTTTTACTTTACCATTATATTGTTCATTCCTTTATTTCCTCAATGTAAATTTGTGTATTCTTAGGTGTTGTTACACACAATTGTTAGCTAAATCAAGGATAAATAAATAAACATATTCACTCATCACCTTGGCATATATGAACTTAGGATGAAACTATGAAGTTGGGCACAAAATCAAATCCCATGTCAGTATGTGGGTTAGAAATCAAGTTATCACATAAGCATTTCATCAAGATTAGTATCCGCATTGGTCATAAATCTAATATTCAACAAACATTTAATAATCAAAATTGTAGTTTAAATTCTATATATTTCTCTTACCTCAGTTTTTTTTTTTGAAAGATCTAATATTGAATCTTTATTTAAATGTTGCTCTGTAACAAAGCCTCAACCTTGTCCCAAAGTTCCAGTGTTGAAACTTTTCTCTAATACCACTTTGTATCATAGCTCGAACTTTATCCCCAAAGGTATAGTGTTGAACCTTTTCTTTGATAGAATTTTGTATCAGAGCTTCTAACTTTATCTCCAAAGGTCTAGTGTTGAACATTTTCTCTGATGCCACTCCACATCAAAGATTCTAAATCTATCCCCAAATGTCTAGGGCTGAACCTTTTCTCTTATAACACTCTATAATTCTCCCTCCTACCCATTTACCCCTATAGAGTTGTGGGAGGTGTTACTTGTTGATATAACCTGACCCCCAAGGTATGTTATGGAGATGGGGTTAAAAAACCTCCTTTTCTCAAAGTTTTTAAATCTTATAATGAAAAAAACCATCGTGCTTAGATCGTTGAGAGATTTCTAGAAATATAAATTTTACCTCAAATTAACTCCAAAATTGAAAGGTATGCCCTTTTGAAGTCTAGCCAATGATATTAGGCCATGTTACCAATGGATGTCCACGTGGAATCCACATAGTTTTTATCAAGCCCCTGTGGCATAGCGACGTCAACTTAGCATGAGACCCACTATTATGGCGAAACTCATTACCTCGTCATTATATTGGGCTTGTGGCTCATTCTATCACTCAATCCTTGTGTTACCACTCGATATCCCAATATTGTTGGATCACTAGTTACAAGTGAGCTACAAGATGATTCTAATGTATTTCCCACCACCTACCATGTGGTCTCCACTTGGTGGTCCTCGTGGCACTACCATGTCATCTTAGATCAGGGTACAATGGACCCCCACTCCATAGTACTATGCGACACCTTTTCGTTAATCAAGTTCGTGCCCATATCCTCCCATAACACATTCTTAATGTCCCTCAAGAACCTTAGAGGGTAGCTCATTATATTCTCTCTACTCTCATCAATAATCAATCCCAATGCCCATCTAGTCATGAACCTAGGTGTTTACCATGTCTAACATTAGATAATTGGACCTCTGGATCCACCTTCTGCATGTCATTAATCTAACACAGGGCTCTCCACGTTACACTTGAGCCCTCTTGACCACTATATTTCTAGATGCAGTATGCTTTAAAAAGGGAGGTATATATTATTCCATATTCAACATATGCTTAAGTGTTTTCCTTTGTCCAACACCAGATCCTGAAATGTTGGATGTGACAACTATGAAGCAGGATATTTGGTCTAGATGAAATCTGAGCTATGCGCTAGCAACTCCACCTGGCTAGCCTCAGACCTTAGATTACCCCAACACATGAAGGAACAAGGGTGTATGGAGATTTGAGGAATTTCTTAAGTAATGGATCCATTAGTATGAATGCAAATTTTCCTAAAAGGCACTTTCTAAAGAAAATCCTTGGCCTCCAGCAAGTAACACAAGTCAACAACCCATTAATACATATCTGCAACTATCTCTTGAGCATGTTGGAATTTATGTATTAAAATAGTGAATTATGAGAAATTAAATAGAGTTATGATTCAAACACAATAACAAATAAATTTGCAAATATTTACATTTACAACTTTTCACAAGATGAGAACCTAAATTTACAACCATGTAGGCACTCAAATCTAAGCATATAATTGACTTGTAAATCATGAACAAGGGAGAAAATCCATGGTGCTACCAATTAGTGAATCCACAATATTCAAGATAACTAGTATTGGTAATAACTTATTTTAAGCACCCACACATAAAAATGCATAACTAGTGTAGCATTCATTCACAAAACAAGGTTATCATAGCATGCAATCCAAATATGTACAACATTATACTTATCTAAATATACTAATATGGTTGGAAACTAAGGGAGGGAATTCAAATCTCCACCCAACCACAGGCAAGCTGCACTGCAATCTCTCTTGCAACTAACCACCTCAAGCCAACTTCAAAGTATGATGGGATTATTTCTGAAGGGAAAATTAAAACCAAGGGTTGGTCAAACACTCAAGATATGGAGTTCACTATCCAGGTTTTTTATCAACTTATCTCTGGAAATAAGCACCAATGTGGCTCTATTACTCTTTGGGATCAATCACATGGATTCACCGTTGGCCCAACTAGAGCATTACTCAGTTCCAAGAGACTAAATCCCCCATCTAGGTTTTTTATCAACTATGATTTTATGGAAATAATTGCAAGGGTTTGTAGTCCACTATCTAGTTGGTTATCATCTCTTCCAACAAGCACCATAGTGGCTCATCTTACCCTGTGAAGTGGTCTATCCACCATACAACAAGCTATTGGCAATATGATGAAGAGTGTTGTCCTTGATGGCAACCTACTTGATAAAGTTGATGGAAACCTATTTGATGAAGTTGTTCTTGATGGAAACCTATTTTACTTAATGGAATCATACTTGACGACGTTGTCCTTGATGGAAACCTATTTGATGAATTAAGGAGGAGATTGTTGGCAATGTGACACAATGTATTGACTTTGATGGAACCTGCTTGATGAAGTTGTCCTTGATGAAAACAATGTAAATCCGATATATCTACAGATCAGCTCTGAAGTAGCGTAAGAAAGAAATTCATAAAGTGCCGCAATAATGTTGAATAAGGTATGTCGAAAGGCATACATGGGTTTGTTGAGGCAAAGTAGCGTATGTATGCGGAAAAGTACGTGCCAAGTCGCGTATGCCCTATTGCGCTCTTAATTCATAAAACCAGGGGGGAATTACCATGATATTGACCCATTGTATTGAGCGCTGATTACCTATTTGATCCCGATCCAGGAATACCATCGGAAGTGGTGTGGTTTTGGCTCATGGTATTGAAAAAAGGCTAAATGTATATAAGGAGAAGAAGATCATTGTGCAAGGGAGGCAAGTGTCCGGGCTTTAATGAATACTTCACTCGAAGTTTTATCTCGTATGGTTGAACTCGTTCTCAATTGATAGATCCGAATCTATGATGCACCTAAGAATATGAAGAAGGTCCAAAATCTCTAGATCTCGGAAATGATGAATCTCTAGGATGATACGAAAAGAAGTAATGAAGACTCGCGCAAATATGTTGAAGAAATTGAAGAAATCTGGGTAAGTTCATAGATCCGGTATGTTCTGCAAAGTTTATCTTTTTATAGATCTATACGCAGGTTCATTTCGTGAAAAGCGTGTATATACGCGGATCTGTTTAAACAAAGGCACGTATGGGCGATTAAAATTATTCGAAAAAATGCATACGATGTATACGTGGGTTCATTTTCATGAAAAGCGCGTGTATACGCGGATCCGTTTAACTAAAGGCGTGTATGGTATCCGAACTTATAGTTGCTCAAGGTTGAATGTGATTCTACATATCTATTCTAAAGTTTCGGGTTATCTATGATATTTCTCGGTTACAGTGGTTTCCATTGTTCATTGGAAGCAAATGGGCAAAGGTATGATTGTTGATAAGTGAAGGGTTGTGTTTGAAGCGGTTGGATCCCAGCTTTGAAAATTGATGAAATGTGGTCCGCAGAAGTGCCGAAGGTCGAAGCCTTCAATGAGGGGGTTGTAGCTCCCTTCCGTGAGAGGCCGGTAAACGAGTGCAGGGGGTAGTGGCTCCCTTCCCAGGGAGAGGCCGGTAAACGAGAGCAGGGGTTGTAGCTCCCTTCCGAGAGAGAGGCCGGTAAACGAGAAGAAGGTTGTAGCCTTCGCATGTGGGTTCTCGCGTGCCGGTATGAGTCTTCGCGCAAGACATAGTTGTAAGATGTTTTATTTATAATAAATATTGAAGACCGAGACGACTGGGCAGCGGTGGTTTTTCTCCCGAATTGGGTTTCCACCTAAAATCCCGGTGTTCATGTGTGATGCTTATGTGGGTTGATTTATTCGTTTCTTATCGTACATGTTTACTTCTTACTAACATCTAATAAATGAATGATGCAATAATCTAAGATAAGAATTATCCGCATAATAAGAGATCCGAGCATACGCGAGTTTCCTTTAAGGATATCCGCGTACATACGCTAGTTTTTGTTCCGTAAAGCAGCGTATGGGTTTTTTGAGAAAAGAAAAGAAAAATTTGATTGACGTATAAAGATACCGATTCATCCCCCCTCTCAGCATCTTTCCCAACAATTGGTATCGATAGCAGGTCCTTCCGAAAAAGCTTAGCCACTAGAAGGAAGATCAAGCAAGATGAGCAATCAAGATGGAACAACATCTATCAAGCCTCCCCTCTTTAATGGAAGCAATTTAATCTTCTCGGGAAAACAAGGATGAGATCCTATCTTTCAGCCTATGGGAACATGATGTATGGGCCATTGTTCAACAAGGATATCAATATCCAACCCTACAATACCAACAGATCTGACTGAAAAGAAGAATTATGAATCAAATGCAAAGGAAGTCAATGCTATAATGGGAAGTCTGATTGAATCTGAATTTGTCAAAGTTATGCAGCTAAATACAACAAAGGAAATGTGGGACAAAATCATTCTAAGTTATGAAGGTGAGCAAAGGTAAAAAGTGAAAAACTCCAAACTCTCAAAATTGAATATGAAAATTTAAAGATGCATAATGATGAGAGTATTGCCAGTTTATTTTTACATCTTGATGATTTTGTAAATCGTATGAGAAATTTGGGAGAAACAATAATCAAATCTACTTTGGTTGAGAAAATTTTAAGATCTCTAACAACAAAATTTGAGTCAAAAGTTTCTGTTCTTGAAGAAAAACAGGGATCTTCAAAATCTTATCTGTGGTGCAACTTCATGGGATACTAACCGCATATGAAATGAGAAGAGGAGGACCATATGAAGTCAAAGAAGCCATCTTTAGAGCTTCTACAAAATGGGAAAGAAGTGCAAGAAGCAGAAGGATCAAGATATATCTCGAAAGAAGATGAGGTAAATTTTGTAAAGAAACTTCAACTTGGCACAAGACAAGCTCAGAGGTAAGCTTCCTTTCAAATGTTTTGATTGTGGAAGAGTTGGTCATTATGTCTGCTAAGTGTCCTTATAAAGAAATATCTCGCAAAAGGGAAAGAAGTAGCAAGAAGGAATAAGAATCGGTCTAGCACTAGAAAAAGTTAATATACTCATGAAGATAGTGATGGGTTATCTGATAGTGAAGAAGAATGTGAACAAGATCTTAGACTTCTCATGGCATTTGAATCTAGAGAAGAAAATGATACTTTTGTGGATGCTCTAGAGGACAATGATTTTCTTGAAGAAAACAATCAACTCAAAATACACTTAGAAGAATGTAAAATACTCTTAGAAGAAAGGAAAATAACCATAGAGACTCGAAAGCTGCAGCTTTGAAGAAGCAAAGAAACACATTGAGAAATTAGAATGTGAAGTGGTAAGTCTAAGAAAAGATTTTGAGAAAGAAAAGACTCCGAATCTTAGATTTTCGAAAAGGATCTCGAAACCTTAAATGAGATTATCAAGGTACAACGCTCTCCTCTTGTTAAGACAGGGTCTTGGATATACCAAGGAATCTTCTCAGGGCTTCAAAGCACCAAATTACCTAAAAGCAGCTATACATCGGTTTACAAAATTCCGCCACTCACAAGGGTATAAAGAATCTTTATAGGTAAAGCATGATCATCTCAATTCAAAGAACACTAACAGGGAATATCTTTCAAAGAAACACCAATCAACAGTAAATTCAATTAGAAGATTTCATGATCGTAGAAACTTCTTCTTCAATGGACAATGTTTCTCATGTCACAATTTTGGTCACAAAGTCTGTTCAATGTGTTGCATATAAAACCATCATGACAAGAGAAGCGAGAAAGAAAAAGGATTGATATTGAAACAAAGAAGAATACCTATAACAATTTTTTCTCCTCTTCTAAATGAAAGTTGAATGTACTTATTGCAATAACTTTGGGCATGAAGAATCTGAATGCAGAGAAAAAGTTAAGCCAAAAGAGCATTTTCCTTCAAGTTCGAAAAGTATGGAAAAAGAAGGAATTACGAGGTTGAAAATTGTGGCATAGCGTTATTTGCGTATAGGTGAAGAAAAATCAATGGTACATTGATAGCGGATACTCAAGACACATGACAAAGTGAAAAAACCAAACTTCGTGCATATAGTACACTAGAAAAGGAAAAGAAAGTTACTTTTGGAAATGATACTCCCGTCGTAATTAAAGGAAAAGGGTCTCGTGTTTCTAAAAGAAAAGGTGAAGGCTAATGATGTCATGTATGTGGGATGGATTAAGACATAACATGTTAAGTGTAAGTCAAATGTGTGATCAAGGAACCGAAGTTGTCTTTAGTTCAAAAGAATGTGTGGTTCGTGATCTTGATACAAGTAAAACAATTATAAAAGGAAAAAGAACTCCAAGCAACTCGTATGTATTGAAGAACCGCAAAGAACAATGCTACTTGAGTAAATCTTCGTAAAATCGGCTATGGCATAGAAGGTTGGGGCATCTAAGCTTCTCTCAAATCAACAAATCATGCGGACTTTAATGTTGTTCGTGGTCTTCCCAATATTACTCTACCGTAAAGTATCATATGCAAATATTGCCAATTTGGTAGTGCACTGCAGTGAAATTTAATGCCAAGGAAGGATCCTCAAGTAGGCCTCTTGAACTCATTCATACCGACATATGTGGACCTATGAGGAAAAAGTCACCTCGTGGTGAACAATATTACATCTTATTTATTGATGATTTCTCTAGAATGTGTTGGATTGGGTTGTCAAGCACAAAGATGAAGCATTTGAGAAATTTCAGATCTTCAAGGCTCTGGGTTGAAAATGAAGTAGATCTAAAACTCAAATGTCTTAGATTTGATCGAGGAGGAGAATATACTTCAAATGAATTCCTTGAATTTTCGTGAACAACATGGCATAAAAAGACAATTTTCAGTAGTGAACTCCACAACAAAATGGCGTAGCGTAAAGAATGAATAGAACAATTCAACAAATGGCTAGAGCTATGCTTGATGATTCTGGAACACCCGACACATTTTGGGGAGAAGCAAAGACATACAACAATAGAACATTCTCAACAAGGCACATGTTCGTGTAAATAGTGACAAAACTCCATATGAACTCGGTATGGTAATTCTCCATCCTAGGGAAGCATTTTAGAGTGTTTGGAAGTAAATGCTTTATCAAAAATAATGATGAAAAAACTTGGCAAGTTTGAACCTAGAGCAGATGAAGGAATACTTCTTGGTTACTCCCTCTACGAGTAGAGCATATAAATGTTACAATAAAAACTTCGTAAGATTGTTGAATGTATTGATGTTGTTATTAATGAGTCTCCCTGCAGCCCCCAAAGGAAGAAAAAACAAACAACAAATGAAGACGATGGTGACTGATGTCCTTCTACATCAAATAGCAATGATATAGACAAGGAACCCAATGAAGAACCTCGAAGATGATTTATCCGAAAAGGCTCCATCCAGATATGTTCAAAATAATCATCCTAGATCTCAAATTTTGGGAGATAAGGGATCATGTGTACAAACTAGAAGGACTCTTGTGGGATCTTCCAAACTATCCGAATTTATATCTACTATTGAACCTCACAATGTAAATCAAGCTAGCAAAGATGAATGTTGGGTTCAAGCCATGAATGAAGAGCTTGATCAAATTGAAAAGAATCACACTTGGGAATTAGTACCAAGACCTCATAACAAAAATGTCATTGGAACTAAATGGATATTCAAAAACAAGTTAAATGAGAATGGGGATGTTGTAAGAAACAAAGCTAGACTTGTTTGTAAGGGGTATACTCAACAAGAAGGTATAGACTTTGAAGAAACTTTTGCTCCTGTAGCTAGACTTGGAGCCATAAGAATGTTTCTTGCCTTTTCAAGCTTTCAACAAATCAAAGTTTATCAAATGGATGTTAAATCGTGATTTCTCAATGGTGATCTATAAGAAGAAGTTTATATAGAACAACTGAAAGGATTCATTTTTGGGAAATGATGAAAATCTTGTTTGTAGACTTAAAAAGGCTCTATATGGTCTCAAACAAGCTCCAAGGGCATGGTATTATCTGCCTTGACAAATATCTTCATCAACAAGGATTTTCAAAGGGGTTCTATTGATAGCAACTTATACACAAAAAATTGAAAATGATAAACTTTTGATTGTGGTTGTATATGTTGATGATATCATTTTTTGGAAGCAATGAAGAATCTAGGAGTCAGAAATTTGCTTTTGTCATGCAAACAAGAATTTGAAATGTCTTTACTTTGGGGAACTAACATTCTTTCTTGGTTTGCAAGTGCATCAAACTACAATATGGTATATTATTATCACAAGAAAAATACCTTAAGAAAATTTCCAAGAAGTATGGCATGGAAAAGTGCAAACCCAGTAAGTACACCAATGATAACCGGATGTAATCTCAGCTTCATGATGATTCTCCCACGGTGAATCAACTCAGAATACAGATCTATGATAGGAAGCCTAATTTATCTCACTAGGGACTAGACCGGACATTATGCATGCAGTTGGGATTGTTGGACGATCTCCAAGCTAATCCAAAAGAGTCTCACCTTCAGTCATCAAAAGAATATTCAAATATCTACAAGGAACTCAAGACTTTGGACTATGGTATCCAAAGAATTCCCGATCTTACTCTTCATGCTTACACCGATGCAGATTGGGCTGGAAATGTTGATGATCGGAAAAGTACTAGTGGTGGTGCATTCTATATGGGGCCCCAGTTAGTATCTTGGTTCAACAAGAAGCAAAACTCTATTGCCTTATCTACAAAGCAGGTATGAATATGTAGCCGCCGCATCATGTTCGCACTCAACTTCTTTGGATGATGCAAACCTTACAAGACTTTCAAATCAAATGTTCACCTCCTATCTCCATTATGTGTGATAATACAAGCTGCTCATCGCTATCTCAAAGAATCTCGTTATGCATTCCAAGACCAAGCACATTCCCATCAAGTATCACTTCTTACGAGAACAAGTGCTTGAACAAAAGGTGAAGTTGGAGTATGTTCCCTCCAAAGAACAAGTTGTCGATATATTTACCAAACCTATGCCCAGTAGAAGCATTCGAATATCTTAGACAAAAGTCGGGAGTAGTATCTACTATGAAGAAAAATCAAACCGCTTAAATTCAAAATATTAAATTGGATACGCGGGTTTCCTGAAAGGCACTGCGTATATACGCAAGTTCATACAAATGAAAACCGCATATGGGTGATTGCCGACAATTTTTCCAGGGTCGACATTTCTTCAAGCACAAGCCGTGGTGTCTGTTTGGTTTCTCCGATGCTAGCTAGTGTCTCCGGTGGTGTTTCAGCTCTTATATTTCTGTTTCATTCTCTCGTTATTGGGTGAAGATGCCTTGATGTTCTTGTCGTTGAAAGTGTTCATGCCGCACAAGCTAAGAAGAAGTTTTGGTCATATGGAAAGGATGCATTGGATGCAAAGCTTCGTGGGGGAGACATTAGCCTTGCTGAATGTAATGCATTGTTGGCATTATGATGGTTCTAAAATATGATCTTTCTCTTGAGGTCTTCTCGGTATTGGTATTGGTTATAAAATGTCATATTTGTAATTTGATGAAAAGGCTATGACCTACGATGTAAATTGTAATTTTCAGTCATGTAAAGGGATTGTTCAAATTTGTAAACCCACTTGGTTGGGTATTTGAGTCTCATATGTAAATCCACTTAGTCGGATCATTGATGTAAGTTTGAGTCCTTGGTGGTAGGAAAGGTCATGGAGTCATTGAAAAAAATTTGTTTGAAGATTCAACATGGATTCAGTGGGGAGCAAGGTACCTTCGGTGCACATCGATCTCTTGTCTTGGTTTTTTGATCCGCCCTTTGCCCTTGATGTCAAAGGGGGAGAGTAAAATGGTGTTTGAATAGAGGGGAGAGTATCATGGTGTTTGCATATGTTTGCATAATGGTTATTATCAATGAATATATTTGTTGTAATGATCAAACACCATCATGGTTGCCATCAGGTCCAAAGGGGGATATTGTTGGCAATATGATGAAGAGTGTTGTCCTTGATGGCAACCTACTTGATAAAGTTGATGGCAACCTATTTGATGAAGTTGTTATTGATGGAAACCTATTGTACTTAATGGAATCATACTTGATGACGTTGTCCTTGATGGAAACCTATTTGATGAATTAAGGAGGAGATTGTTGGCAATGTGACACAATGTATTGACTTTGATGGAACCTGCTTGATGAAGTTGTCCTTGATGAAAACAATGTAAATCTGATATATCTACAGATCAGCTCAGAAGTAGCAGAAGAAAGAAATTCATAAAGTGCTAGAATAATGTTGAATAAGCTATGTCAGAAGGAATATGTGGGTTTGTTGAGGCGAAGTAGCGTATGTACGCGAAAAAGTACGTGCCAAGTCGCGTATGCCCTATTGCGCTCTTAATTCATAAAACCAGGGGGAATTACCATGATATTGACCCATTGTATTGAGCGCTGGATTACCTATTTGATCCCGTCTAGGAATACCATCAGAATTGGTGTGGTTTTGGCTCATGGTATTGACAAAGGCTAAATGTATATAAGGAGAAGAAGATCATTGTGCAAGGGAGGCAAGTGTCTGGGCTTTAATGAATACTTCACTTTGAAGTTTATTTGTATGGTTGAACTCTGATCTCAATTGATCGATCTGAATCTATGATGAACCTAAGAATATGAAGAAGGTCCAAAATCTCTAGATCTGGAAATGATGAATCTCTAGAATGATCTGAAAAGAAGTAATGAAGACCTGGCGCAAATATGTTGAAGAAATTGAAGAAATTTGGGTAAGTTCATAGATCTGGTCTGTTCTGCAAAGTTTATCTTTTATAGATCTATTTGCAGGTTCATTTCGTGAAAAGCGTGTATATATGCGGATCTGTTTAAACAAAGGCGCGTATGGGCGGTTAGAATTATTCTCAAAAATGCACGCATGTATACGCGGGTTCATTTCGTGAAAAGCGCATGTATACGCGGATCCGTTTAACTAAAGGCGTGTATGGTATATGAACTTATAGTTGCTCAAGGTTGAATGTGATTCTCGCATATATATTCTAAAGTCTAGGTTATCTCTCGATATTCCAGTTGCAGTGGTTTCACTGTTTCGTTGGAAGAAATGGGCAAGGTATGATTGTTGATAAGTGAAGGGTTGTGTTGAAGCTGTTGGATCCAGCTTTGAAAATTGATGAAATGTGGTCCACAGAGGTGCCGAAGATCAAGCCTTCAATGAGGGGGTTGTAGCTCCCCTTCCAGAGAGGCCGGTAAACGAGTGCAAAGGGGGTAGTGGCTCCCTTCCAGAGAGGCCGGTAAACGAGAGCAGTGGGGTTGTAGCTCCCTTCTAGGAGAGGCCGGGTAAACGAGAAGAAGGTTGTAGCCTTCAGCGTGGGTGCCTCGCGTGCCGGTATGAGTCTGCGCCAAGACATAGTTGTAAGATGTTTTTCTTTATAATAAATATTGAAGACCGAGACGACGGGAGCGGTGGTTTTCTCCCGAATTGGGTTTCCACCTAAAATCCTCGTGTTCATGTGTGATGCTTATGTGGGTTGATTTATTCTATTCTTAATGTACATGTTTATCGCTTACTAACATCTAATAAATGAATGATGCAATAATCTAAGATAAGAATTATCTGCATAATAAGAGATCTGAGCATACACGAGTTTCCTTAAGGATATCCGCGTACATATGCTAGTTTTGTTCTGTAAAGCAGCGTATGGGTTTTTGAGAAAATAAAAGAAAAATTTGATTGACATATAAAGATACTGATTCACCCCCCCTCTCATTATCTTTCCCAACACAAGCACCCTAGTGGTTTATCAATGTATTAAGTAAACACTAAGTGGTTTATCATATTATTCAGTAAGAACTTAGTGGTTTATTAGCTTACCGAACAAGCACTAAGTGGTTCAATACTCCTATAAGCCCCCCACTGGCCATCATTCTTAGGCACACAGTCCAGGGCCTTCTACACAACACTTTAAAGATTGACACCTGAAATCTCATATCACTAGCTAAGGAATAGTATCGTATAATTTAGTCTTGTTCACTACTCCTATCCCTCTCTCCTATGTTGGATGTTTTTCCTTGTATATTATTCACTATATGATCTCATCTATGTCTTCTATTTTTGTGCATTCTCCCTTCTTGGTGGTCATTCTCATGTCTTCCCTCACCTTCTGTTTTGTCGTTGTTCTATTTTTTTTTGCAAAACTTGACCCCTCTCCTTTTATTTTTCCTATCGAGTCAATCATTCGCTCTCTCAATACTCAAGGAGGGTAGAGGGATGGGAATTTTCCTTCAACCTTATTGCCCACTCCAAAACTTCAATTGTTTTCAATGCAAGAAGCATTGTGGTTAGGGTGATAGGTAATGGGTATAAATAAGGAAGGAGTGGCTTGCTTATGGCACTCCAATATAAATACCAAAATACCACCCAACCTTATCATCAAAGCTCTATATCTGTGTCCCTCCCTTCATCCAACCATAAATTCATTTTCACTTAAATTTACATTTTTCCCAAAAATTTAGACAAGAGTATTTATGATCACAGGTTGCAGCAAAAAATAAAAGGCTATTACACATGCTTGGTATAAGAGATAAATGAACATGGTTTTCAACACTATACATTGTGGATCCATGACATGAAATACTAGTACACAGCCACAAAGGAAAATATCACAGATCCATGCCATCAATAAAGAGATCATAACCAACAACATATATACTATGGGTCTATGTCATTGTATACATCAATAGGAAATTGGACACATCGAAGACAAGTTCCCCTCAGTTGTCCTCAAAATACATGATATGGTACAATACTCTATCACATCTTGGAAGGGGTTACATATAGAATTTTGATTTCCCTAAGCCAAAGTTCTTCATCGCAACTTTGATGGTAAAATTTTACATCATGCGAATAGATGATTTGATGTTGACCATGATATAACTTCCTTACTTTTGGTCATTAAGATATATCATTAATAGATGTGAGGGGGCCCACCAATGATGAGAATGAACCCCAATGTAATTAGCATAATCCATTGAGTGTGAATGAATGAGTTGATGTCAAACAATAATGGACTCATCTCTTTATATTTAAATGAGGTAAACTCATTGTTGATCATGAGGAAACTTGCCACTGAAGACTATAAGCTCCAAGATGCTATTGGCTTCTAAACCTTGTTTCTAGATAATGAGTTAACATCCATAGGAGAAGATTCATTAAAGGAGGGCCTTGATGTATCCACCATAAATCAACATGAAACAAACCAAGAGGTGATGTGAATAAATGAAGTCACTAAGTACAACTGACATTGGGACGATTGACACAAAATTTCAACTATGACTATAGATGACTGACCGAAGCTTAAAATTCCCTTAAACATATAGTAGCATGAATCAAAAGTGACTTGGCATAATTGACTTGTAAGAAACATGTGATATCATGCAACAATGCAGGACGCATTGAAGCATGCTCCACAATGATTGGAAAAATAACCAGTTGAAAGAGAAAAAGACTCATATGTATGGTATGAATCCTAGGAAATTTATAACCCAATTATAGGAAAATGGAATAAAAAACCACCATGTTCGAGGGAAACATGTCTAACGCTGTGAGTGTTTTGAAATGGAATGTAAAATATCCACCCCACCTTCTTTTTGTATCTCGTTCATATATTAATGAGCATAAAATAAAAAACAAGTACATAATGCATTCTTCATTTAGTTTTAATGAGCTCATAAAAGAGGTAAAATGATACTGAATAGTGTTTTTTTTTCATCAAGTTTTAATGAACCAAAAAGAGAGGTGAAAGTGTGCTCTATGAAATTTTTTATTCATGGTTGAATGAGGTTGAAGAAGAGTATAAGAAATATGCTTGGTATCCTTCTCAATATTTTAACAAGCGAGAGAAGTGGAAAAGGGTAAGATTGTTAACTTTATTTTTTTAATGAGCATGAGTAGAACAAAAAGGAATCTCGTATTAGAGATACACTGGTATAAAAAGGAAGCAACTAGTTCTTATCTAGTAGAACCATCCTAGGCAGGATGAAGCAAAGAGGTTGGCAAGGTAGATCCGCTCATCATAATGATCTCACCAGGAGGGCAAGGTCACCAAGCGAAGGAAACTGATGATGCAAATGGAAAGAGGTAAAACATGATTATAGCCATTGTAAGCAAAGTGAGGGAAAGCACCAATGTATAAATATGCATATGACATTAATAGTTGTGAGCATCAACAGTTGCAAACTAAAAAAATGATTATTGGTACCTCCCTTGCGATATAGTGAGAATCTAATAGAAGAGATAGGTGAGGCTCAATTTGATAGTCATGGCGGGTATATAGGAGGAATTATAGGCTTAAAAATAGTTACAATATGCACACCAAAATTCCAAACATGTGTTATTCTAGGTCATCCATGAACGGTAGGCTCTACCACTGAAGTTATGTTGTGTATATAAAGAGGGGATAATGTCACAAACTAATAGGATAAAATATATGGCATGATGAAGATGGAATATATGGTCAACAATGCAGCGAAAGTTGTAGAGAGATACCTACCCTTATATGCCAAGGTCAAGAAAATGCACCAAAAATCTCATAGATGATGTAGCACACCAAAGTTTCCACAAAGCACATCTATTATACAAATCAAGTTAGTTTTTAACAAATGTTAGTGTTCATGGAAATTGATAAATTTTGGGTATGAAATCATCAAAAGTTGGATAAAAGTAAGGAGACAAACTATCTTACACATGGTAATAGGACCTTCCAAGGAAAAAATGGGTCATTTGTGCACATAATTCTAGAGGAGATACCAAATTTGGAGAGACACCACTCCTCATCAAATATCTTGACATAGATTTTATAATATCTAGGATACCAATCAACATGTCATCTATTCCAAGCTAGTATTTATTCGTTCCCCTTCACTTGATGCATTTTTTTAGCAATTTTCCTTGAGATATTGTCCTATACTAAACTCTATTTTAGGTCAACGTTGTCATCGTCCCTCCTTAGTCCTGCTAAGGTAATGGAAAGGCCCTCATCACTTTTTTTTGCACCTTAGCTAGGAAATAGTCACTTTCTATACATAAGGATAGGGAGACGAGGTAAGTCACTGATTTTTTTAAGACCTACTCATGTAATCAACTTTATCTTAGAGAGATTTTATAAAGTTTAAAATACTAATGTTTTCATTTTTTATTTATATGTGATACCTCACATAATCAAGTGGAAGGAGAGAGACCATGAAAAATATGACACAAGATACTCGCATAATCCTCCCACTCTATCAGTAGTATGTGCATGTGGCCTCCTGAAATATTTTAGTACACATAACATGAAGAGCCAAGTATCTCTTCTATAGAGGATTGTGTTGATGTGGGATCCCACCAACCAAAGGTTTATGACACAAGACGAAAGCCTTACCCTGGATATATAATATATCTACTTCCTCACTAGATTATCGAGGTGAGGAGCCTTGGTTGTAGTTGCAATAGTATGTTGCCTATTATTGTAGAGGTAGGGCTCGAAAAAAAGTAGGAATTCTCCAATCAAGGAGATGACAAGTCTAAATCTTTACACCATTCTCTTTATAGTTGCCAATATTGTGGGTTTGATAGGGCCCTAGTTGGCCTCTAGGGCATAATCAATCATTGTAGTGTGGTGTTTGGAGTTGAAAATGTTTAACTGAAGTTTAGGGTTTCTTAATAATATGAAGTAGATTACAAAGTGTAAGATGGGAAGGCATAATTATTTTGGCTATGGAAGCATCCTAGTTTCCTTTTTCCTTTAGAGGGTTCCATTAATATGACCACAAGTGTCTATACCACATCTCGTTCCATTTGATGGAAATAGTTAATGGATCGCCTAGGAGGAAGTGAAGTAGTATACTGGTCTAATGATGAGTTCTTTGACTGGTTCAAGGAGTAGTATTATGTTATAGATGACAATGGTTACTCTGGCACTGACTTATATGGTGATGTATATTTAGCCCTTCCCCTTAGCACATGATGGGGTGACATTAGTAGGTACATATTGTTGAGTTCTGAAGTTTGTAGTTTTGTAGTTTTTTATTTTTATCATATTGATTTTTTTTTTTCGTATTTTGTCACTAACACTTTTATTTTTTGTTGACATAGATGTCACACCAAGTTGACCCTCTAGGAAATATCCTTTTCATTATCGAGGAGCAGTAGTTCAAAAGGTAGATGAGGAGAAGCTAGAGGAGAGGGAGTGTTATGAGTTTCCTGCGCTTTTGTGCAACATTGATGGTATTACCATGGGTATTCAACCCTTGGCTATTGATGATGTTATGTGTCACCCACAACAACACATCGTGGGGGTATTTTACTACCTGAGTGGATGCTTGTGATGCATAACATGTGTCATCATACATTATCATCGACATGGGGATGATTAGCCTTATTATATATTTCTCCTTTTAGATGTGTTTAGTAATTCATGTTATGTAAAGAGATTAGAAGCTCGAGCCTAAGATCCTTGTTTTTGGATATTGTACCAATTTTTTGATGGATGTAGCAAAATTTTATGTGTGTGTGTGCTTCAACCTATAATTAGGGTGGGAAAATTATATGTATTGTTTACCATGTAAGTATGTGCATGTATGTGTGATTTTAACTATGATAACTTAATGTGATAAATACCAATATAATACATAATTAGCTAACAAATCAGCCATTGTATTAGAGTCTTGTCAAATGTGTAGATATTAAATAGAATCAAAAGATCACTCTATGAGTCGCACCCACAAGTACCAACAAATTAAAATAGGTTTCCTCATGGAATACACAAATTTTTGTTGTCAAATCACTAGTTGAGAGTCCGATTTGAAAACCAGATCATGGATACTAAGGGGAATAGCCTAAGATAATACCTCAATGATGGTACTATATTCCATTACATTATTTTTTGTAGGGACAAGATATATGACCCTAGATCTCACTAGCTTGTTTGGGGGTGGAAAGAGCACCCAAGTGATAGAGGCAATATTTCAAGTACTATGGCTAGTGCCAACCATGAAGTCTATGTAGACCGACAAGGGACTTGACATATGTCAATCAATAACCATGCATGATAAGTAAAATGTTGAAACAATGATTACATAAAGAAAATAAAAAGCACACCACAGGTCCAATCTAATATACAATATTTGCAAGCACCATGCAACTATATGACTTACACATAATACTTTTTTAGACAAAGCCCATTTCGAGGCTCCAACAAAGGATTATGATCATAGTATACTAATTCATAAGTCCCTCATGCCAACACATGTTTTGAAATATAATGCCTATGCCAAAGAGGTTCTAGGTTACCTAAGCCTAACTTGTTGTGATCATTATTATTAACGAAGATCAAGTCACCTTTCACAAATACATGAGGTCAAATCAATGTGTCATATTGATATTTAACAAACTTTTTATGAGTCTCACTCACCACAACAATGTAATGAAATTGTTCATCTAGGTGGGCCAAATAAAAGAGATATTATTCCTCAGTTTAGGTGTTGGGAAAGAGTTGTACAACTAGTTTTAATGATGGAATTTTGCATTCAACCAGTAATAGGGCCTCCATTATATAAACCAGTTGGAAAGGAGTGAGGCCAATAGAATTTTTTCAATAAGGTTTGGTGGGACCATAACATGGAAAATAACATAAAATTCCAATTAGTTTTATGATTAGTTTCCATCCTTTAAATCATAGTATTCAAGACACAATTTATGGCCTCTACTTTATCATTATATTTGGGATAGTAGGGTGGTGAGTATTCATGGCAAAAACCCAACATGGCTACCATGAAAGTGGGATCCATGGTCCAACGCAATTTTGCTAGAAACACCAAAGTTTGTGATGATATAGTTAAATATTAAAAGGGCCATAGTGATTTCATCATTACAAAGGTAGGAATAACCTCAAACCACTTAGTAAAGTACTCTAAGGCGATGATAATGTAGGCATGTCCAGTGGTTGAGGTAGGATTACATTTCATAATATCAATTACTCATTTAACAAAGGGTCTAACGTAAACCATAGGATGAGAATGCATCCTTTTAGTAAGTATTTTATAGGGATGAAACTTTTAGAATACAATAATACAATCTTTAAATATCTAGGGCAAAAGTAATTGAAATGAAAATAATTGTGGGTCATGGAAAATGTCGATAGATGATTTCCACATGATCTAATATGGAAATCATTTAAGATTTTTTCATCCTCCTAATTATTAAGACACCAATGTAAGAAAATCAATTATGATAAAAAGTATCATTGACAATTAAATATTTTGTATCCTGATTATGTATATGCTGACACTCATTGCAAGATACTCGGGGATGAAACCATTGAGTTTGAAGATATAGCAAGACATATCCATACCAAGGATTATAATATCTAATAAGGAATATGAATTGTCCTAGAATGAATCATCAACCATGGATTCTTTATAAACTCATGGAATATTAGGCATTAACTCAATGAAGGCCAATGAATTATTAGATTTTGAAGTGGAAAATTCCAAATCAAACTCTCATAGGATAACAATCCATTTCAAGTATTTAGTACACATGATTTCATGAGTAATAATGCGTTACATGGGGTTGGAAATTGCAATCACTATTTTATTTCACAAGAGTATATAATGTCGTAAACATTGGAAAACATCAATAACTTCCAAGGCCAACTTTTCAATTTGTGAATACAGAAGATTGGGACTCATGAGGCCTTTGCTAAGTTAATAATTTTTTTTCTCTATGTTCCTTATCCTCGTAGATGAGAAACATACATGTGGTTGATTCAAAGGCTATGAGGTAGAGAAAATAAGTACAAATTATAGTGAAGAGTGCCTAATAATGGGGTAGAAATCAAGGATTTATTCAAAGAGTTGAAGTATATTTGTGATTTATCAATCCACATAAAGGATACACATTTTTTTAGTAGTCACATAAACCTTTCTTTATCTAGGTGTAATTGGAAATGAATATATGAAAATTTTGTTTCCTTCCTTTGCAATATTTTTAGTTAGCGAAGAGTACGAGGAGGATGCATGTTCATGATTTCCTCAACCTAAAAGGTTTCAACCTCAATCCCACTCTCAAACACGATGATACTAAGTAAATTCCCAGACACCATACAAAAGACACACTTATGTGGGTTCAAATAAATGTTATAGAAGTGGCATCAAAGACATATCACTCATATATGGGAAGGATGATCCTCAAATCATTATGAATGAGTAAGAAGGTCATCTACGTATGCCTCAACTATATATTTGATGTTGTGAAAAGTGTAGAAAACAACTTGTTGTAATGTGGCTCCAACTTTTTTAAGACCAAAAGGAAACTTCTGATAAGATAATGTACCCCAATGGTAGATAAAAACATATGTTTATTTTATTATTTTATTTGTATTTGATTATAGATAGAGAAACCATACATGACTGAGAACATTTCACTAGCATTGCATTCATCAATGATCTAATCATTGAACGTGGTATGATAAATATCCCTATGAAATGTCTTATTTAAATCCCTATAGTAAATATAAAATATAATTGTACCTTTCTTCCTCATGAGTAGAAAAATTTTAAATACCCATTCTGCTAAGGGCACCAGATATATAAATCCCAACTTCAAAATATTTTCAACCTCTACTTTAATAACATCTTCCTTATGAGGGTTCACTTCCTCGAGCCTTTGGAAAACTAGTTTAGCTTCATAATATGTCTGAATCTCATGCTCGAAAATACATGGCTCAATCACTAACATTTCTTTATAAGACCAAGAAAACACATTGTATATTTTTTTGAATAAGGTGGTGTAGGTTTCAATTTATTAGAGTTTATAATCCACACATTTTAGGATGTGTTCCATGATACCTAGTTTCATAGTGATTTTTATGGGTATAGTTTTCGAAAACATCACCATATTCTCCTCCAAGAAGACACCATGTAGAATGATGGGGTACTGGGACCACTCAATAGGGCTAGAGGAAGACCATATTTTTTGTGGATAATATAGTTCCACACAAGGAAGAAATGATGATTGATGGTGAATTTCCTCCCAAGGGCCATCGTGGACCAACATAACCTCCATGATATCTTCATGGATAGGAATTTCAAGATTGATAAACTCATGGGAGTGTGGAAAATCAATGACCCATGTGTGAAAGGGACAATCATCATGTTATCCATCCTATGAGACACTTGTATCATCATTAGTGGATGGAAATTGGGTTGCCTAATAGGAAATATCTACAAAAATTAGCAACATTTTCTTACCATATTGGTCTATATATGATGGAGACAACACCACCCACAAGCGAATAGATTGATTGAATATAATGGTGATGGATGTAATGGAAGTAGAAGTACCAGGGTAGGGCATGGGAAAAATTCCCATCAATAATAAGTTCTTGAATATACCTGCAACGACATTCGAATAAATTGAATGTGTCACCAAAAAATCGCACAATAGTGCCCACATTAATTGTCTTGTTCATCATGCAAAATGAAAGATAATTGATCATAACTATCTTGCCTGCGTGGGGAAAGCTAAGAACATGAAATATCGACTACATGACAATGTCCATGGCATAAAACCAATTGTATCCAAAGAAAGAAGTATAATCAAGCAATGCATAAAAAAATTCAATATCAACGATGACGAATTTGCCCACAAAATCGATGTAAAATGCTAAGAGGACTCTCTTGGGTAGAAAAATGTCGCTGCCAAAATCTTGTATGTAATGGTTTATTAAATAAGTGTAGAAAACACTTATAACATAATAAAAAACAACAATAAAAGTTGTGAAAGTTTCACATGGATAATGAAGAATGATTTCCTTCTAATTTTTAACTAATATTAACTTCCCTTAATTCTTATAATTTCCCTAAACTATTGAAATGTCACAAAACATTTGCAACCTACATCAATAATTATATCTTACTAAACTTTGGTAAACCAAATAAAACTATTTATAAAAAATGGCATGCATATAATATTCATACTTAAAACAAAAACCTAAAAATTCCAAATCACCTTATGTATTAATACATACAATAATAGCAAACAAATTGCATATGAATTTTGTAAAAAAAATAAATTGAATATTTGATTTTGATACATGAATAAAATAGTTCTACATATTTATATCTTATTAGAATTACATTATATTGTTTTACATTTATTTCATTTATTATTATGTTTTTGAATTTTAAATTAAAATTATAGTTTAATTATTTCATGTGTTTGTCTTTTTTTAAGTATAGTTTTTAGTGAGCTTTGTCTATATTTGATAAGGGATTGTAAATGTAATTTAAATAATTTGAATGTCTTAATTTTTAAAGTATTGAATTCATTTATACATTCAAAAATATATCTAAAAATGTATTTTCAATTTCAATAAAAATATAAAATGTCAAATAATTAAATTATGCCAAAATAAAAAAAAATAAAAAAAAAATATTTATTTATTTATTTTGACTTATATAAATTTTAATTTTATGTTAATCATATTACAAGTCTAAAAAAATATTTTATTAGGCTTAGTTCTCATCATAATTTTGGTTCAAACTTTTTGAAAAAGGTTAAGAGTGGTAATTGTTTTTGAAAAAATAAACTATCCTACATCATGTTTAAACTCGATGCACAATCATGATAAGAACATCCCATTAATCAACAATCATTTTTCTATTCAAAATTTAAACTTACCCAAACATAAATCTAATTTGATAAATAAATAAGTAAAAATAATATATATCATATGCAAATCTACACAAATCCTATTATTTATCACCTAAACATAACATCAAAGATATGGAAAAATAAAATTTAACCTGTTAAGAATATTCAAATAAGCGAGTTATTTACTCTATCTAACAAATTTTTGAGATAAGCGAGTTATTTATGCTATCTCACACATTTTTTTGAAATAATTTGCAAAGATAGCAAGCATTATACTATTGAATTAGATAATAGTGTTCTTCAATGGGGTGAATTTATGGTTAGGAAGGGTGCTAATTCACATGATTGACATGCATAGGATTATAGTGGATGAGAGGGAGGTAAGCTTAGGGAGACGAGACAATGTTACCACCTGTCCGAAATGGATTTACGGGAAACTTCCCCATTGCATATACAATCAACCTCTGAGATTTTTGTCAAATAAATTTAAAAATAGGCAAGTTGAGGGAGAGGAGTTGTTGTCCGAAATTCCTCTGGTTCATAGTTTTTGGCAGATTAATTCAATAATAGAGGCATTCCAGGGAAGCACACATATGTTTGGAGTGTTTAATGCAGAGGTTGATATGTGCGTTGTAACACCCACTTGTCTCTCCTTCGTGGTTATTCCATCAGAAAATTATTTTTGTCCGTTAAATTCACCGACCATGGGGGTTCTTTATAAGTGAAGGGATATCAACTCAGGGTGGTGGATTTTCAGGACTGTATACACGACTGCATACTAGCTTCTCGTCGCTCTCGACTACAGTCTATATCTGCTATCGCTTTATGAATTTGAGATAGGTTCTTTAATATATTTACACCCACCTTAGTTACCCTTCTCTTGTCACTAAATTTTCTATCATGTTTGGTTTGGGTTTGGCATTCTGGGTGGTTACTCCAGTTTCCCATGTTTTTCGTTCATTTTATCCACATTACAACGAAAATTCCTTTCTTTGAATTGGTCTCTATGTTTCCCTCTGCATCCTCTGAAATCCATGACACCATGGGCATAAAATTTGGTTTCCAAATCCTTGTATGTGGTGTCTGGTACTTGGGAAAATTTTCAATTTGGTTCTGATAACTATCTGGTAACACCACTCCAAAGGTTATTCTGTAGTATTGTTACATGCTAGCTCTTGTCTAGAAACTGTCAAATAAATGTTGGTTACCTAGGGTATGTTTGTTTCTCTATCCGGTTCGTTCTTGATGTTGTCTTTATACATTATTTCTCTCATTATGCTCCCAGTTACTATGCTCCTGAGCTAATATCCTTCCATCATTTTAGCACTCGAGGTCGGTTGTTGCTCACATTCCTTGTGTTTGTCTATCCTATCAGCTTCACCTTGCTTTTCCAAAACCATCTAAGTCTTCTTAAAAAAGTTGTCCTTAAGGCACCTTGTCTTCGCCAACCTAGGTGTCGGGGTGGTGTGGTAGGAGCTTCCACTTCTCGACGTTGATATCTTTTTGGTTGGAATTTTGTGGCTAACCACTTTTATTTTTTCCTTCCCAAAGTGAGGAATGAGATCCTTCACCTTGAAGACAAGGAATTTGGTGATCAGACATATTACTCTAACTCTGAAATTAGTGGCACCACATTTAGATGGACTCCAGACCTGGGCGAATTCCGCAAAAGGAGACTACACTTTCTTCACTCAGTGGCCTTGCACTGACAACTAGATACCTTTCTTCACATGGTCATCTGTGAAAATAAATTTGATCATTGTACATTATTTGCATGATAAGAGGAGACCAAAAGGATCCTATAAGACATAAGATACAACCTGGACAACATAGTATCTAGACTAACTCAGGTTGAACGCTTCATGGTATTTGATTCCAACTCCGGTTTTGGTTCCCAAACTCGCACTCCAACTTTCATCAACACACCAACATATTACACACCTCAAGGAAACTATAATGCTAATTATCCAGTCATTATCTTAGAATAACAGTCTTGCATGGAACCTAGTTTCATTTTGGTCAATGTTATGTTTACTTCTACTATGTTTTCATGGATATCAATATGGCTTACTAGGCTATATGTGCACATAGTTTTCTTTTGACAACCCAACAACTCTAATGCATGGAACTCTTAACGAGCGGATTAGTTAGTATGTTACCTAGTGTATCTTGCCTTCTTTTTTTAGCTAAATATGGGATCATGAGAATAAGTTATGGTTAGTCTATCAGTTTATGAGATCCCACAGAGTTTCTTGGGACAAAAAACATTATCGATGTAAAAAAAATGTTCTCCTAATATAAATATTTTCATATATCTTACAATATATATATATATATATATATATATATATATATATATATATATATATATATATATATATATATATATATATATATATATATATATATATATATATATATATAATGAAAAATGAACGGAGGCGAATTAGTTAGTATATTTGTTACCTAGTGTATCTTGTCTTCTTTTTTTAGCTAAATATGGGATCATGAGAGCAAAGTTATGGTTAGTCTATCGGTTTATGAGATCACGAGTTTCTTGGGACATAAAACATTATCGATGTAAAAAAAATGTTCTCCTAATATAAATATTTTCATATATCTTACAATATATATATATATATATATATATATATATATATATTGTTAGGCCTCGAGGTGTTTAATAGCTATTTAGAAGGGGTAATTTTGAAATCAACAATTGTCTTTTGCATGTGTATAAAAGGAGTTTTTGAAATTAACATTAAAACAATTGAATAAATAAAAAATTATTAATTTAGTATTAATTTAAAAATTATGAATAATTTTATATGATTTTTTATGTAATCACTAACATATATATATATATATATATCTGACTCCAAGGATCTTCTATCTTAAGTGCAAGAGATACGGAAACTGTGTCATTTTCAAATAATGAATAATGATCTAGGGTGATGGGTAGACAATGAAAAAAATACTCACACTCCTTATTTTTGGCTCGGGTAGGTCTGTGGATGATCTTTCAATATTTGGATTATGGTGACATATCAGAGTCACAACCATGTGTTTTCTCTGTTGGGTGTGTATATTTCTTCAGAATATGGTGTTTTTTGTCTTGTTTGGGGCTCGTACTACTAATATTCATATGGAAAAGGAGTTTTGTGGTGGCATTTTTTTGTTTCATGGGATAGTAGGGGCGTTCCATTCACAGTGGGATGGCGGTTTCAATGATGTCCTCGGGGGCATTTTTTTTGCGGCTCCTGGTTTGGCTCTCGTATCTAACCAAGGATCTGATATGGTGTGGTCTGTCTTAGCTACTCTGGCATAGCTTTGACCTAGGTTGTAATGTACATTTTTTTTAGAGGGGGTCCAGGCCTCGCAAGGTCCAGATGTAATGGTTTTTTTTTATCTATGTAATGTGTAGTGGCACGTACAAGTGACAGGGGTTGAGGATTTAGTCTCAATTCTCCCTTTTTTTGTATGATGATATCTATGTGATCTAGTTCTCTTGATTAATACAACACTTTTAAATTCTAAAAAAAAATATTAGGTTTTTTTTGGGTTGTGTGGTGGTAATATAACCACATTAATATATTTTTATATATACATACCATTCTAATCCAATTTAACATGATATCAAACATTAAAATAAAAATCTATTTAGTCATCATTAAGGTTTGATTTATCCTATCCTAGTTTTTAAGATTTCCAATATATAAATACTTAAAATTTGAAGTAAAAAATAAACTAAACAATTATATTTTCAAGTAGGCATGATCAATGCAATTATGTTGATAATGATTAACAAGGTTGAAATCTAATATTTTTATTTATTTTTAATAAAATAATATGTCTTTATATTAATGATGTGTTTTTTAAGTAAGGATAAATTTTCTTACTAGTTAGGGTTAGTTGGGCATAGTCAATGAATCAACACTCAAACATGGGACATGAACATATCACTTGACACAAAATTTTTCCATTCAATTCTACCATAAACAACAATAGTAAATTCATAATCATCTGCAACAATTTTTTTTTTCTTTTTAGCTTTACTTAATGAAGAAGAGAGAAGAATTCTTAGACACATTACAGGTAGAAATAGAATTGAACATCAACACACTTTTATAAATGTGAGCATGCAATTCCTAGGAAGTGCCATTGATTAAAGTACAATTATCTCCTTTACATTTCAAAGATGGATTCTACAAGTTGGTTAATCAACTAGTTCAGACACCATCTTCAATCTCAATGACCTTATCTTCAAGATCTTTGATCTTCTTCCAAAGAAATTCTCAATGTCTCTTAAATTTCAATAATATTAATAAGTCTTCATCTTCTTACCTATCTTAGTTGGTATTTGATTTTCATGCTTATTTTAGCCACTCTAGACAATGCAATCCTTATCATAGTAACCTCCAAGATGTTTCTCACAATTGTATCTTTATGATATTTCTCGGTAGGTTTATCAACCATTAATAGGGTGTCTTCAAGTTCTTGGAGATCAATTCTAAAGGATGATTGTCTTTATTCATAACATTCTTTTAGCATTCACCAAATTTTAATTTCTTTGTCTATACACGAGCTAGGTAGTCTTCAATCCTATCAAATGAGAGGATAAATAAATATCAACTATTTCTCAATATATATAACCTAACTTTGATTGATCTTATCAAACATATTCTTCTTCAGGACTTCAATTGGATTGACAATCCCTCATTGTATGAAAATAAATATTTGAGGAAATGTAGGTCACGATTACATGTACAACATCATCCTTCATCCCATTAATAATGAGCTTCTCATGTTCATCCTTAAAATGTGGAATCACAGTTTTTGTAAATTGCTAAAGCACTTTATTTTTTAATAGTGTTACCATATCTTATGCCAACATGCCACATTTATAGCTATTCAAAACCAAGTCGTGTTCTTGTTCATAACAAATAAGAACATAAAAACCCTAGTCCAAGCTTTAAGTCAAAACTTGATTTAATCTATTAGAAAAATTCCAATCAACAAGAGCATATCTATCAATATTAGCCTCCCACATAACTTGCAAATAATAGATAAATTCTCAAATCAACAACTTTAATACCATACTTAAGAACCAAGGATTTGCAAAAATAGAAAAATATAATTTATAAAAAAAAATAACATTAATAATAAACATAACTATAACATTAAAATACAAATGAACATAACTCAACAAATCACATATAAAATAAATAATAATCAGAACATCATATTGTATATATATATATATATATATATATATATTTATATATTTTCCAAAGCATAAATAACTATTGTAAGATAAGGAAAACATAGAGATTTTCTACCATTTTAAATATGCCCAAAATGAAAATTATCACCTTGCCTTTCAAAAATCAACTTATTAAAAACCCACTTTTATTCAATCCACTCCAAATGCGTGAATAAACAGTAATGCTGAGAATATCCCAACCTATTGACAAGACTAACTTCATAAACATTAAAGTTGAAAATATCCTTTATATAATGAAAATGATAATCTGGTTTGTGAACTGCATATTATATATATATTTTTGATTCTTCGTTTACATCGGTTTATTTTTTATCATTTTTTATGACATTTTTCACCTAGAAGAATTTGAATTAGGGATTTAGGGAGCAACGTCCTTACTCACTCACAATCACCAACTAGGCTATTTCTCTCGGCTGAAAATATCCTTTACTTGTAATGAAAGGATAATCTAATTTGTGAATTGTATAAAATTTTACTTAGACTAAAGTAATCACTAAGAGGATGGCATGAATAAATTAATGATTACTTTGGAAATGCAAAGTTTAGGAGGATTTATTTAACATTGCAATTGTATGTGAAACCTACTCAAAGTGGAGATATATAAGTAATTGCTTTCTAGGTTGATAATCGTTTATTGTCACAAGTAGCATTGAACTTAGAGTTCAAGTAGCAGAGGAAGACGTAGTACACATGTTTGAAATGGCATCTCGATGGGAATAATTTCATTGTCGTAGGAATATCATGATAAAGATGTTCTTTATAAACTCTAAATCATGTCATTATAATAATTATCATATTCATGGATATTAGATACTCATTTTATAATATACTTTGGAAACTTGAAAAGTCAAGCTATATTATTTATTTATTTATTAGCCAGAGGCTCTGTCAATCATGTGGCCATTGTGTCACAGAGATCAAGAGAATATGAATTTAAGTGTCATTTCAAACACAATGAACATCAATGTGCCTCCAACATGATTGGAACAAGAAATTGTAAAGGTGAATTTCAATAAAGGGAAACATAAGCACTATGTATATGAGAGCACGCGGTACATAGAATAAGACAACATGTAAGAAATTAAGCGTGGGATCTTAAAAGAGCCCACTCGTGAGAATCCACCCTAAAAGTCCAACGGAATACAACATGCATATAAAGACAAATGGTTACGACCATCCCTCAAAGATGCCTAGGGTTCTAGGATCAAGGAAGCCCGGGCTTTTTAACATTATAGCTTGCAAACCTCGAAAGCCAATTATTCACTACAAGTAAGACAACTATAATGGAACAACATGCTACTTGACAACGAGCTTTCCAAACGAATCCATTGGTTTCCTAAACATTCTACTCGGAATGAATTATTATCATTTTAAATTAATGAACAATTTAATTATGATTTTAGTTGGATGGTATATTTAAGATTAATTATTGGCTTAGTTTAATTTATATATAAAATAATTTTTATTTATTGAAATTTATTAAAATTCTAATTTTAAGATTTTTTTTCTTTAAAATACAATTTTGAATGCATAAATATATTGAGTACCTTGAAAAACTATAAAATATTCCAATTATACAATTTAAAATTTAAAAAATTTGTCAAAATTTGATTAAAATTAACCAGAAAAATGATCATGAAAAATACCATTTCATCTATAAGCTAGACTACTAGACTACATCTTAATTATTTCATGTGTCGACGTTTTGAATCCTAACGGGGATCCATCTTCAGGATGAGAGTTAAGATTCCTGAAGATGGATCCCTGTTGAGATTCGAAATATCGACAATTGTTTTATAACATTGTTGAAAATCCAGATATTTCTTCAATAAGCGATAACCACAAAAACTTAAAAACCATTATTTCATGTGTTTAATGGTTATTTGGTTTTTTATTTTTAAAATTATTTAATTAGATATTTATATATTAAATAATCTTAATTATATATTTACATATTAAAAAGTTATTGTACGATGATTTTTGTTGTTAAGTTTATTAGAAAGTAGAATCGGAGTGTCATTTCCAAATTTGATATTATAAATCAAGAACATAATTCATGATCAAGACTAATGTTGTTTAAAAAAAAAAAAATATGGTGAGATTCTTCCTTATTTTTCATTTTTATATAGAAGTGTAAATCAAGAACATAATTCATAAGCAAGACTAATGTTGATTAAAATAAATAAATATGGTGAGATTTTTTTTTATTTTGCATTTTTATATAAAAGTTAGTTTCAATGTAGGTAGTATTAATAAATATTAGTTAATTATGATTAATTATAATTATTTACTCCAAGTTAGTTATAGGAATTTTTTAGAGGTGAAATTTGGGAAATTAGTTAATGTTTGGTTATTTTCTAATTAAAAAAAAAAAAAATCAATTTAGTTAAAAATTCACCTATTTTTTATCTATGTATAATTAAATTGATAATATTCTTTAACTATTTACTATTTTTAATAGTAAATTACATGTTATTTTATTGAACTTTCACATGGCATAGAATATTATATATAGGTATAATATTTGAATCCTTGAGAAATAGCCTGGTTAGCTAATCAATAGATGAGTAGTTTAGGGTTAGGGGGTCAAGGGGTTTACTTTATTGACAATTAGAGGTTGGTTTAGATGAGTAGTTTAGGGTTAGGGGTCAATAGTTTACTCTATTGACATTTAGAGGTTGATTGTTAAGTCATAAGGGGTTATGGTTTTAAGCTTAAGTTTTGTTAATCTATAAGTAAATCATAGTTAAACATAGTTTATAGTCAACTAGTTAACTATAGTTAACAATGGTCAACCATGATCAACCATATGATTAACTATAATTGTGTCTAGAGACCCCCTCCAGCTCAATATGAAAGATATATTGTAATTCCCTATTATTGTATGTTATATAAACATTTTCACTTGGTCAAATTACATTTAAAAATTAATTAAAAAATAAAAATATTAATAATAGTTATAATTATTAATTATGTCGTAAGGTGTTCCCTTTGAGAAAGACTCCCCCAAGTGCCACCTTGCACCAGTCTGCACCTTTAGATTTAATGTTAGACGATTTAACAACAGTCAATTGTCACATTAATAGTGAGTTAATAGTTAATAATAATTTCAGGGTTAATAGTTAATACTAGTTAACAAAAACATTAAAATTTTAAGTGTGGGAAATCGGTTTAACCATTTTCCTTCCCCGTCTTCATATCGAGAGAGGATATTGATCCAAATTAGATCATTATATTTTTTTTCATCCATATTGATGCATTTGGTGTGGAAAAGTGGAGGAATCAATTCATGGGACCATTTTTACTAGTGAGACCTAGTTTGGAAAAATATAGTCTAAAACCTTCCGGGAGCGTTTTGAGGCATCAAACGACATTTTTTGGGGGTAAAACATTTATTCTTTGGCTTTAGTGCCACACCATTTCATGCTATTATACATACAAAGATCTTTCCAACAGTGCAATAAACACGTCAATCAGAGTCTGTATGCAAAATTTATGCCACTCAAAAGTTGACCTTCCTGTTTTCACACCTATAGTTCAGGAGGAGGCCACATCAACCCCCATTATTCATGGAAAAGGGGCTATCCACATGATTATGATATTAAATACTCTAGAAGAGTCTATCTTTTAACTATAGTTAAGAGTTGATGTAGTTAAATTTAACCACTAGTAGGCTATTGGGTTGTGTTATAACCGAGCCACTAGGAGGAAGCGACATTCCATTCTTTCGAGAGAATTTTGTTCCAAAACTAAGAAAATATAGCCAGGAGATATAGGAGGTAGAGCACACAAAGAGGATTTGTGCACTATAGTAGCCCACGAGCCACACACATTACTCCTTTGTACCTACATCCATATTTGCAGACACAGAAAGAGAGCAAAGCGACCTCACCTTCCAGCTAATTTTTCTCTCGAAAGGGTTTCCCAAAGAGCATATCTTGTGTCTTATGTGTGTATGTGTGAGCTTATTTTTTCGTTCTATACTTTTCTGCATAATTTCTATTTACATGCATGCACTGAGTACAGTTAAGTCTACAAATATAGAATTTTAATAAAACTGTAATAGTGTAAAATTTTAGTATTTTAATATATTATTATCAGATATATTGTGAAGAAATGTCCAATGGAATATCCACGGTGGTTTACAGATCATTTGGTATCAGAGCATGTTTCTTTGGGTATTTTGTGGAGATTGCATGGATCTAGATTGACGGGGTCAAAAACCGTAAAACCCTAATCATGGGCGATGAATCTGTAAACGAACCTCATGATCTTGCAGAGGTGGAGTTTATGTGCCTGGAAAAATAAGTCACAAATATCAACTACAATGTAAGAATCCTCATTGCGGTCTTGAATAGAAATATGGGGATATTTGGAGAATATGGGGGTTCGAATGGAGAGGAAAAATCAGAATGAGGATCAAAACATTGAGGAGAAACAGAGAACTAGTCGAAGAAAGAATAAAAAAAAAATCAACCCAGATTGAGTGTCGTGAACCAATCAAAGTCCCTGTTTAAAATAGAAGAAAAGGTCGATATCAAGCCGTACCATGGTGGGTTCGACGCTATGAAGTTGAACCATTGGTTGGAGCAAATAGAAGTTTATTTCAGTGTCCAGCACATCGAGGAAGAGAAAAAAAATCTCATTCGCGCGACTGAAATTAGAGGGCCATGTATTGACTTGGTGGCAAATCCACACGAAAACCCTGAGGTTGGAGGGAGAACCTCTAGTGGTTAAGTGGGAGGATTTCAAAAACATCATTAAGTCATGGTTTTATTTCATTATGTACATGGTGGACGAGTGGATCCGGTGGCATTACTTCAGGCAAAATTTGGGCCAAAGTGTGCATGAGTACACCACGAAATTCAGAAAGATGGTTATAATGTTGGGTATCTCTCCAAAGGACCCATATGTACTCCTCAAGTATTTGAGAGTTCTGCACCACCATCTACACGATAAAGTGATGTTGTTTAGGACCAAATCGGTGTAGAAGGAGGTGAGTTTGAGTAGCCTTCAATAACATGAAGAGAAATAAATGACCAAACTCTTCCATATAAAGATATAAGTTAAGAAGGCAAAGATTAATGCTCTATTTAACTTGAGATCACATACCAATCTCATTGCAATAGAGCTGGCCAAGAAGTTGGGGCTGGAAGTTCATGATCATCCAAACCTATATCCATTGGAATGAGTAAATAAGGATGGAGAGTCAAAGGTAACAAAACAATGTAAACTTAGACTTGCTATCAATGCCTGTTTTATTGATGAAGTAGAGCTAGATGTGGTCCCCCTTGATGTATGTGGAGTCATGTTTGGGAGTTCATACATGTACATGAGTGATGAAATATTCATGAGGATATCCAACCAATATCGCCTCGTCAAGGATGGAAAATCATTCATCATCAACGCACAGAAAGGAAAGTAAACACTTTCGTCACTAAGTGCCAACTAAGCCAAGAAACTGACTAGTTCTAGCTGTAAGAAGTATGTTTTATTGTTTTTACAATAAATTTAGTCTGAAGAGGAGTCAATAAGAGGAAAGGCATCCCTTAAGGGGTGTAATAAGAAATAGAAACAACAAGTGGAGGAGTTGTTATAGGCATACATGGATGTGTTCTGAGAGCCTAAAGGGATACCACCTAAGAGTGAAGTGGAGCATGAGATCCAGCTATTTCCAAATTCCCCCTTTCCGAGTATTGGGATGTACAGGTAGTCTGTTATAGAAGCAAGTGAGGTGAAGAAACAGTTTCATCAGCTACTGGAACAAGGTGTCATTCGACCTAGTAGATCACCATGTGGGTCACCCATCATCATTATGCCAAAGAAGGATGGGAATTGGCAGATGTGTATAGATTACATGGAATTGAACAAAATAATGATGAAGAGCACATACCCCTTGCCTAGGATAGATGATTTTTTGGATCATTTGCAGCAAGAAAAATACTTCACCAAGCTGGACTTGAAGTCTGGATATCACCAGGCTTGAGTCAAAGAATAAGATACCTGGAAGACCGCCTTTGAAACCATGCAAGGTTTGTATGAGTGGTTAGTTATGCCATTTGGCCTATGTAATGCACCAACTACATTTATGAGATTAATGAATGATATACTACACCCTTTTATCGATTCATTTGTTTATTCTATTTAGATGATATACTAGTATAAAGTGCTACCTGAGAGGAGCATATTTCACATTTGACGCAGGTGCTGGAGACATTGAAGAAGCACCAACTTCTAGAAAATCTCAAGAAGTGTGAGTTAGCACAACAGTATTTGGCATATCTAGGTTATGTGGTCAATGGAGGAGAGATGAAGATATATCCTTCCAAGATGGATACTATCATGAAATGGTCGGTGCCTAATAATGTTTCTGAGGTCAAGAGTTTCATTGGGGAAACATAATACCTTAGGAAATTCATAGCCTCATTTTTAGCGGTAGTAGCATTGTTCCACGCCATGACAAAAATTGGCAAGAGTTTCCAGTGGGGAAAAGGTCAACAAAGGGCTTTCGAGGAGTTAGAGAAGAAGATCAGTCAAGCACTAGTTCTCACATTACCAAAATTGCAACGACCTTTCGAAGTGGAGACAGATGTGAGTGGGTATGTTATGGGAGCTATCTTGATGTAGGGAGGAAGGCTTGTATGTTACCATTCTGAAGTTTTTCATGGGGAAGTTCTTAACCATCCTGCCTACGAGAAGGATCCCTATGCCATGGTGCAAGCTGTGAAGAAGTGGAAGCACTATTTAATGGGAAATGAGACAATAATCCACACAAATCACTGGCCATTACATTACTTGTAGGCCTAGAGTAAGTTAAAACAAATCAGGAATTACAAGTAGATGGGGTTTTTACAACAATTTCATTCATTGATCAAGTATAATAAGGGAAGCACAAACAAGTTGGGCGAAATTCTTTCAAGGCCACCCACATCAAATATTACAACTTTGGGGACTCTTATGCACATGGATCCATTCACCCATGATGCATACAGAGAGGCATATTCAGAGGATGAGGACCTCAAGGAGGCGTATCAATAGTTGCATAGTCATATTCATGTGCGCGATGGTGATTAAACCATTGAATACCATCTCCAATTGGGTTACTCTACATGTTGGATAAGCTATGTGTACGTAAAGGTGAGTGATTATAGCTAATTTGAGAGGCTCACACCTCAAAGGTTGCAAGGGACTTTGGTGTAGGGAAGACTATGTCTAACTTGCATAGGTATGTGTATTAGCCCAACATGAAAGAACATGTTGGTAGATTTTTAAGAGGATGAATGATTTTTTGTACCAGTAAGCCTAGAAACAAGAAACATGGTTTATATAATCCCTTACCTATACCTACTCATTCTTGGGAAATAATTTCCATTGAATTTGTGGAAGGTTTACTGACAGCTAGGAAGGGACATGAATACATGTTCATGGTAGTTTACAGGTTCAACAAGATGTGTGTTCTGATGCCCTATACAAATACTATCAACGACCAGGAAGAAAAAAACTTGTTCTTTGGATAGGTATGGGTGAAATTTGGGATGCCAAGGAGCATCATTTCAGACAGGGATACAATATTTATCAGTGCATTCTGGACTACATTTTGGGAGAATATGGACACGAAGTTGAAGAGATCTTCAACATTCCATCAATAGAAATATGGGTAGACAAAAGTAGTCAACATGAATTTAGTGCATCTTCTAAGGGGATACAAACAGAAGCATCCGAAGACTTGGGATTAAAATATAGTATATATAAAACATTATTACAACAGAGCAATCCACACTTCTATAGGAACGTCCCCATTTGAAACTTGTTTGGATACTTTTTTTCCTTCAACATTAGACATTGCATATGGGCAATAAGGAGGGGTGAGGGAAGATCTTTTAGGAGATTCTTTGAGGGATGAAAAATTTATAGATAATATCAGAGATATCCATTTATAGGTACAGGAAACACTGCAGAAGTTGTAGGAGAAGTATAAGGCCAGACATTATCAACACAAAATATAGAAATCATTCAAGGTGGGAGACAAAGTATGGTAATAGTTTAACAAGGAGAGGTTGCAGGTGCTTGGTAAGAAAATCAGGGCTCTGAGGCATGGTCCCTATGAGATACTGGAAAAGGTGGGTGATAATGACTATCACCTCAATTTACCACTATATATGCACATTTACCTAGTTGTAAATGTAGATAATTTGAAACTCTATGAGCCTTCCATGCTAGATCAAGAAGAAGAATAGGTCCTAACTTCTGTGGAGGATTTGGCACCAGATTCTCAGGAAGAGTTGATAGAAGATACAGTTTTGTATAAGAGTTCCATAACTACAAGACAGGAGCAACATGACCTTTGGTAGATTGGGTTGAAGGGACAACTTCTAGGAATACCTAAATGCTACACTAGAGAGAAGGTGGAGGAAAAATTTCCTCACCTCATTCAGTAGAAGCTTTTGGGGACAAAAATCCTCTAAAAATGGGGAGGTGTGATCCACATTAAATCATTATATTTTTTTCCATCCATATCGATGCATTTGGAGTGGAAAAAAAGGAAAAATCAATTCATTGGACCATTTTTACCAACGGGACCTAGTTTGGAAAAACGAGGTCTGAAAAATTCCGGGAGAGTTTTTAGGAATCAATTTACATTTTTTTGGGGTAAAAATTTGCTATTATACATACATATATCTTTCCAATGACACATGAAGCATGTCAATCAGAGTCTGTACGCAAATTTTATCCCACTCAGAAGTTGAACTTCCTATTTTCACACCTATAGTGCGGGAGGATGCTGCGTCAATCCCCATTATTCAAGGAAAATGGGCTAGCCATGTGATTATGGTGTAAAATAATATATAATTCTATATATTGTAACTCTAGTTAAGAGTTTAAGTAGTCAAAATTAACCACTAGTAGGATATCAGGATGTTTATGACTGGGACACTAGGAGGAAGAGGCATTCCATTCTTTCGAGAGAATTTTGTTCCATAGTTGAGAAAAAATAGCCTGCAGATATAGGAGGTAGAGCACATAGAGAGGATATGTGCAATATAATAGCCTATGAGCCACATGCATTACTATTGGAGCTGGGATCCACCACGAAGTAAAGACTCCTTAGATCGAGGGGTAGAGCGCGAAGTATATTTTTGTTCTTAGGGGATTTGGGGTGGGTCAAAGCTCCTTTATTATGTAATGCAATGGGATATTTTGTGAACGTTGGACTCCACCCATGGTTTTGGAACATGTTATTGTAAAAGCTAAAATCTTTATAAGTTGTCTAGATAGAAGTCATAGGCAGGTTATGAATGAGATATCTTTTGTGATGCATTTGGATGTCAGACTAAGTTAGACTCTATGTTTTGGGTTAGAGGAAAAGGATCATGCAGATGTGTGCTTGGAGACCTTAGGAAAGAGTGCAGCTGTGTGTGAAGGCCCTTGCAACTATGTGCATAGAGTGGAAAGTGGATGTATGAGATAGATCTGGATGTTAATGAATACACGGTTGAGCAAATCTGAGTTATAATGATGCGTTTTATTTTTTCTAACTGTTTATGAATGTCTATGCTGAATAAGGGTTTTTTTCTGTAACTTAATAAAAAAGTCTATTTTATGGTTATTTATGGTATTTAATGCTTAGGTAAGTAAGATCGCGTAGTCTATGGTTAAGTTCAACAATTGTGTTGAACAACGCTGGTAATATTGATAGATATGTATTGCGGAGCTCTGATAAGAAGGACGGTCATAAAGCCACTATCCTCTATCCCTCTAGATGAAAAAAACGGGTTCTAGCATCCCCCTATACTGCCTCGGTTGAGACTTCAGTCTGCCCAAGGAGATCATTTCGGAAAGGGCCAGTAATAGTGGGTTTTGTTGGATTGCGCAACCACTTCAAACCTGGGTCTAGGCCCCATAAAGCCAACAAATGGTTTTGTTTACGGGACCAGGATCTGAATGAGGGATAGTTGGATTTGGCATCCGTTTATGGAAGAGATTGAAGATTGGATATATATGAAAGAACATGAGTTTGTTGCGCAAGTAAATAGATTTTCACGTATCTCTACTGAGAATTGGTTACAAAAGTATCTCTATACGGATCAGTACGATTTTTTCTTTGCACTGTTTCTAGCGAGTTGCATGAGTGGATCTCAAGGCTAGCTATGCAAATGAGGTATTGTAATAATATACCTACTGTGTGGACCCTAGATCTGATTGAGAAACTGAAAAATTCTGATAACGAGGTTGCGAGAGATGTTGATTACTAGATTGATAGTATCCTTGGGGGTTTCATTCCTAAGTTCGCGATTGAGTCTGTTATGTCCTATAGTGAAGCAGAGCACAAATTTTTCAAAGAACTATGAGGTAAGTACCTAATTTCACTGAAGTTCTAGATTAAAATTCTAATATGTGAAAAGGGTATACTACGATTGCGCTTAGATTGATGTTTGGAGACAAATAACCTGGTGCTACGTGAAGTGGAAAAAGGTTTAGGACCAGTTGGGGAACATACGTTGAAAGGGAATATAGACCATTTTTTGAGACTGAAGGAGGATAAAGCAACCTTGCTACTATGTGAAGTGTGTCATTGAGATTCGAAAGTCAATAGAGTGTTGAGTAAATTCACCAACCTTCCACCCCTATCATCAATCAGTTTCATTTTTTCCCTCCACCTCCACCTCCAGCACCGCCTCCACCTCCCCCATTCACCATGCCCCAACCACCGAAGATGCCTGTGTTTAAGGGAATTTATGACTTTGAATTTTTTTTGTTTGTAGTAGAAGTGACATCTAGTTCGCAGAATGTTAGAGATGAAGATATGAAGAAAACATAGTTGGTTATTGCATTGCAAGATTGAGAAATGTCCTGGTACATGAAATATGTTACAACGAATGCAATTGCTTCATTGGATGAAAAAAATACTGCGCTGAACACTAAATTAAAGAAACCGAATTCGCAATTCCAGTGTATCATTGAGATCAAAGAGATTAAGCAGCTGACAACTGAGACAATGTGGGAAGTAGATTAGAGATTTAAGACATTGTTGAGTTAGATTAGCTTTAATATCCCGAAGGAACAACATAAATAGTGGTTTATTGTGCGATTTTGTTGCATCTTAGATTTCCATTGTCACAGTAGAAGATCACAACTCAGACTGAAGCACTGGAGATCGTGATGAAGCTTGAGGCTTCTCCAATAGCTGATGTAAGCATATGGGTGCAACAATTTAGACTCAGTTGGAAAGTTTGGACATGAAGCTCTGGGATCTAAGGAAGGGAAAGGAGGCTCACCCATAGATGTGAATGAAGGTATATTGTATCAAGTGCAAGGTTGAGGGTCACTACAAGGAGAAGTGTCCTATTTTTAGAGACTATGTGGGTGCTAGGATGCAAAATATATTAAAACTTGGATTGAGTGGAGGGCCAAATGCAGGGACTAATGTACAGTGTAGTATTTGTGAAGTTGTAGGCCAACATTCCACTGATTTTTGTCACTTACTACAAAATTTGGTTAGATCGCCGAAGCAAGTGTTATGAAACTTTTGTAGATTGGTTGGGCATGATGAACAAAATTTTAGGAGCTACGATCTAATGTTTTAGAACAGTCCAGGGGCATATTGAATGCAAGTAGAAGGTTGTGAAGTTATGTGTTCACCAACTACATAAGGAGGTTTTCAAGGCTGAGGGCACAACCGAGGAGGAAGCGTTGGTCGAGGGAAAGGACATATCATTTTTTACAACTGCGGACAACCTTGATAATTTGATCGAGATTTCCATAATGCTACTGTTGTGTCTTGTAAGTATTGTCAGGAATTTGGTCATGAAATAGAAGACTGTCCCACCTTGTTAGATAAAATGCAGGAGAAGTGCAACCAGAAGCCAATGCAGAACATATAGATAATGAGGGTTGAACCTTGCCAAGGAGATCCAAGTGTCAACATAGTCACGCGCAGTGGTATGAATACTGGAGGAAACTGCACATATGGGTAGAGTTTTGTACTAGAGACATGGGTAAGGAAGGTTGAAGATAAAATTGTTGGGTTTGATGTACAACGCGAAAAAGAGACATTCATGGCAGCGAAAAAATCATTTATGAATCCTAATTCTATGACATCAACTACGTAGAGACAATTGTTCTTAGTAGAAAATAAGCCTGAAGAGAATACTGAAGTAAAGAGAGCAGATCCTTCGATCCTAGCATATTTCTTATAGATGTTCATGAAGTTGTTAAGGGACCAAAGGGCTGTAGAAGGATTACAAGAGCTGATTGATAATTGCGCTAGTAAAGAAGAGCTACAGATGGAAAATCGTGCAATAAACAAAGTTTACAAGAATAAGAAGAGAAATGGCCGGGAGATGTGATAAACTGTGAAGATTAGAGACTATGAGATGGATCAATTCAAGTGATTAACTGTGTTGGTTGACTTTGAGGTCATCAAGATCATTGATGATAGTAATCCGTATCCCGTGCTGTTAGAATTTGACTGGGCTTATGACATGGATGCTATAATAAACTTGAAAAATAGGCAGATGGTATTTGAAAAGGATGGCACCTAAGTTGTTGTGCAACTGGATCCATTTGAAGGGGCATGCTATACATAACCTGTCCAACATGAGTATGGAAATGCTGCGATTGATCAGATTTATCAGCTTACTGCGCAGGGAAAAGACTGGATTAATCCCACTGCAGATGGAAGAATCTGTTGGGAGCTGATAGTTTGTGTGTTTCTGATTGCGATGAAGAGTTGGATCACTGGAAAAATAGATTGCATGAGTAACCATGAAGCATTGTAATAGGGTTATAAAATCTCCGCGCTGTGTAAAGTCAAAAGTACGTGACTTACCCTTTTATGATGGAACAAGTAATGTTGTATTGTTCTTGGAGGAATTTGAGTATAAAGTGCCAGAGGAAAAAAGGTATGAGGCTCTATACTTCACATTAAGGTTGACTCCAACTCAATGGTAGGGTGCGCATAAAGAAAGTCTAGGAGGTTGGCCGGAGTTTTGCAAATTGATAAGGTTAACATTTGGTCAGGTTGACACAAGAATTACGAAGAAGTACATTAGACAGAAGGATCCATGTGGGAATTTAGCTCGCTAGACCACGACTTGGGGAGCAGAATGCCATCCAAAATGAGTGCACATGTTCTTTCATTCGTTGGAAACAACACCTTAGCAATGGTATCTTGAAATAGAACTGCGCCATGGAACGACAGTTTGGGATGAGATGATAGAAGGGTTCTTGTTGACATATTGCTTCGCGGATGGATGGGAATGCATCAATAAGGCTCTTCAAGAAGTGAAGGCAGGTGTATTCCAAATTACTAAGAAACCCAAGAATATAATACAACCAGACCAAGATGCATAGTGGGAAACAACTCACGAAAGTTAACCACATTGTTTTGGAGAGACATGGCTCCTAAGACTGTGTTGGGGGAGGCGATCTGCAGATCTAAGGAAGAATGGACGCAAACCAATCATGGTGAAGCATGGATTCAACTTAGTCTAATTATTTCCTGGAATATTGATTACAAGCGCAGTTGGAGGTTATTGCACTAAGGGGGGCAGGACTGTGCCGAAGGTATGAGCCTCATGGAGTTCATCCAAAATTTAGCTATTGGAACAATAAAAATTGATTGTACAATGACCTAGCCATTAGAAGGAGCATAAAAAACACATTTAGTAGAAATACCTCTCCAAATCTGGTGCAAAATTGACATTTATGAGGAGGCTCTTAGGCCATGATGAGGTTCAAATTTGAAATCTGCTATAAATCAAGGATCCCGCCCCCATGTCGAACACTTTGCACACTAAGTGTTAGAAGAGAGAATTTCTTTCTGCAAGAGTGTCGAGTAAGCTATTGCATTTCAGAGTACAGTTTCGAGGTAGTTCGAGAAGCCTTGATCTAGGCTAAGCTTAGCCACACATTCCTACTAGGAGTTGATAATGCAATGACGACCACATCACCAGTAACTGCCATAGTGCTAAGGTCTTCAAGAGGGCAGAAGACTGTAGGTGCAACGCCATCCACGAAACCTAAGAAACCAATTCTGAGATCCTCGCTTCAGAAGAAATGTATGAAGGAGCATCGGAGTAAGGGTGCTCATGAGCACCAGAAGGAAAAATTCATGGACTCAATCAAATTAGATGAAGAAGAAGTAGAAGAAGAGGAAGCACCAGAGGAAATTGACTGTGAGGAGGTTGTGCCTCTCTGTAGGTTGTCTCCTTATATTCTTCCCTGGAAGTCGAAGGATAAGAAGCTAGTGAAGGACCTCGACGCAGTAAAGTATAAGGTGTTCACTTCGCTAATTCTTAAAAAAGTGGTAGTTGAAGGTGATTTACTGGCTAAGGTGCCCCAGTTGAGAATGGAGGAATAGGATTTCAATGACAAAAGAAAGTACCCACAATTTTAACCTAGCAAGTATTTGTGCCAACAGTCCTTTCCAGGCGGACTCACGCGATTAGACTCGATGAAATGGGGAAAGGGTATCCAGAAGGTAGGGATACTCAAGATTCTATATGTACCGCACTTCAGGCAAAGTCCCATTAATACTATTTGTGTGCGTCAGTTTTTGGCCTTGGTGCACGACAATTGTTTATGGTTGGGGAATAATATCCCCATTACGAAGATGTTGATTAGGATAATTACCACCCGTCCCTGTCAGGGATTGGACCCCGCAGAGGCTTTTGTGGGTAAAATCCAAGACAAGAAACTTGTAGACAAGATGAAGAATGAGTATTATCTATCCAATGGATCCTTGGGTTTTCTCATTAACTCCATTTATGATAGAATTGCGCTTCACCGCGCACATCCTTGCATGGAAAATCACGAGGAAGAGCCTTGGAGAGGAGGCTTCCACACATGTTTTTTCTTTAGCTGCGGAGTGTGACAAGGGCGTGGTATACAATTGGGATGGATATTTATGTCAGGATTTCCTCAAATACTTCATGGCCACGGAAGAAGAATTCAATCAGTTCCACTATGCATGGCTAATGATTCTAATTTCCTTGATGGAATGGAGGAAACCTTATGGGTCCCAGTTCAATGTTGTGGACCTTGATCTATGTGGAGCAGCCCGATATGCTTCGCTATGGCATTCAAGAAAACCGTCGAGGGATATTTCTAATAATTTTTTTGGGTCAGAGAAGAGATGAGCTTAAGGATAGTGATAAGCCAAAAGCCTTTGATGTCACCAAGCATTGTGGAACAATATTGACAAATTGCAGAGTTCAAAGCCAACTTCCACCATACCCACATACAGGTGAAGAAGGACCTCACGGGGGTCTAGTACGATCTACTGTACATGGTCAAAAAGGAAGATGTACATGCCATCATCAGCCGATGGCTGAGTGATTGGTTAACTCCGCTGCATGGGGGTATAAAGAAAACAAGAATGAGTGGGGAAAAAACCACTATGAAAACCTGGGAGAAAGACACTGAAGAGAAGACTCTGGACACTTGGGGTCATGATACTCTTGGTGGTGATCCATCTGACCCATCCTCCCCATTTATCACCAAGAGAAGGAAACCATAGAAGGGTGGCACATGAAAGAAGGTCAAGTTCGACAGATATGCTGGTCCAATAGAAATGGTCCTCACTGAGGGGGAAATTGAAGATATTGGGGATGTTGTGCAACAGGTCAATGAGGAAGGACTTTTCGAGAAATATCGAAGAATAGTACAAGAAAGTACTGAAGGATGTCCACAAAGGGTTGCATGATTTGTAGGTGTAAGCGAGAGCGTTGCATGCGAGCGCGGGTCCACTTAGCGGGGCACCAACTGAACTAAGTACAACTGCGTTGGAGTTGGAACTGACTTCTGATACCCATGCAGTGCATATTCCTACAGGTACGGTTCATTTTGATACAGCAGAACATAAGAAGTAGATCGCCCGATGGAAGAAAAAAACATTGAACTTGGTGGCAATGCCTTTACATACCTTGTAGGAGTTTCACTAGGGAATCACTGAGGAGATAAATATGAGAGAACAATGTGCCCTTATGGTTATCTGGGATGCCCAGGAGGAACGCTATAGCATGGATGGAGAGAAACAGGTTGCTATCCAAGAGCGGAAGGCCGAGGAAGCACAACGACAGAAGTTAGAAGAATCCATATCGAAAGCATGCAATGAGCTACTAGAGCTCTAGGTTTAGGAGGTAGATGCGCCTGAGGATAAAGTGGCCAAACTAGCCACATTGGTCAAAGTTTCAAATGCTAAAGTCGACGAAGTTCGTATGAAGCCGAAGATTAAAATCGTCGAGCTACAACTGCAATTGTAGCCTGCCACTCTGCCAGATATTAGAGAGAAACCCATAGTGGAGATGAAAGCAACCACAGATCAGATCGAGTCCCACACACAAGAGTGTGCGACTATCTTTGGGGAGGCTCTAGATGTATGGTCCTCGTTGCAGGAGGACCCTCAAGTGTAGAAGATCGAAGACAAATTCCACAAGAAGCTTGAATAGATGGATCAAATTAAGGTCACTACGGAGACCATAGTGCCCCTATAAAAGATTAACCGTCTCAAAGAGGGTAAGTATTTGCAGGAGAAAGTTGTTGCACTACGCAGAAAGGAGGAGCTACTTGTAGCCAGGATAAAGCCATGGGAAGATGATGCCAGTCAAATTTCCCAAACTATAGAGCTAAAGTTGAAAAATTTGCGTGAGGCGTAGAGAGGGCTGGAGCAGAGAGCAACTAAGACAATCATAAAGGCACTACTCAAAGACATAGGAAAATTTAATATTCAATGCACCGAAGAAGTTAACCCGTTCAAGAATTCCTTGAGCGGAATCAATGTGAAGATCGAGGGTGCATCACCGTTGTTACATGCGACGAGTCACATTTTTGTGTTGGGGGCCTCTTAGAGCTTGGATTCCCTGCGAAGTAAAGAATCTACAAATTGAGGTGCTAAGCACGTAGTGTGAAGTGAATTTTTGGTCTTAGGGGATTTGGGGTGGGTCAAAGCCCCTTATTATGTAATGGGATGGGATATTTTTTGAGCGTTGGACTCCGCCCATGGTTTTGGACCATGGTATTGTAAAATCCAAATATATATAAGGAGTCTAGATAGAAGTCATAGGAAGGTTATAAATGAGATATCTTTTGCGATGCATTTGGATGTCAGACTAAGTTAGAGTCTGTGTTTTTGGTTAGAGGAAAAGGCTCCTACAACCGTGTGCTCAGATACCTTAGGAAATACTGCAGTTGTGTGCGCAAGGTGGAAAGTGGATGTATTAGATAGATCTTGATGTTAATGAATAAACTATTGAGAAAATATGAGTTATAATGATGTGTTTGTTTTTTGTTTACTGTTTATGAATGTTTATGCTGAATAAGGGTTTTGATCTGTAGCTAAATAACACAACCTATTTTATGGTTATTTACTGTATTTAATGCTTAGTTAAGTAAGATTGCATAGTCTGTGGGTAAGTTCAACAATTGTGTTGAACAACACTGGTAATATCGATAGATCAAAACTGTAGAGCTTTGATAAGAAGGAAAAGCTCCAAATCCACTTTCCTCTATCCCTCTGGATGCAGAAACCTAGTTCTAGCATCCCCCTATATTTCCTCGGGTGAGACTTCGGTCTCCGCAAGCAGATCGTTTCCAAAAGGGCTGGTAATAGTGGGTTGTTTTGGACTGTGTAGTCACTTTGAACCTGGGTCTAGGCCCTATAAAGCTAATAATTACTCCTTTGTATCTGCAACCATATTTCCTGATATATAAAGAGAGTGAAGCGACTTCACCTTCTAGCTAGGTTTTGTCTCGAAACGGTTTCCAAAAGAGAATATATTGTGTCTTATGTGTGTGTATGTGTGAGCTTATTTTCTATTTATCTACTTTTCTGCATAGTTTCCATTCACGTGCTTGCACTAATTACAATTAAATCTACAAACATGAAATTTTAATAAAACTGTAATAGTGCAAAAGTTCAGTATTTTAATATATTATTATCAAATATGTTGTGATGAATTGTCTAGTGGAATATCCACAGTATTTTATGGATCAGATATAGCAGAAGTGCACTCGTCTCTCTAAAATGATGACATACCTCCATGTAAGGCTCATGTCTGACAGATTCATCGCATGAATATTGTAGAAGTGGTCTAAGCTTTACAGTAAAGTAGTTGTCCGTAGGAAACGAAGGATTACTCACCAATCTTGTTTCTAGAAATCATAATAATTCCAAAAGCATACTCTATAGTGTAGGTTTCATACCATATTCAATACAAAATCTAAATCGAATTTCCACTGCAAGGTAAATTATTGTGATTTTTCCAGAGTTTCAAGATTTTCTTTCCCTTTCTACATTATATAGGTCTCTACAACAATATGCTTCAGATACTTACAATGTTAGTCCAACCACTACTTTTACTAAAATAGAAACGACATCAGTGGTATTTACATGGAGGAAAATTTCACAAGTAGTTTCTAATATGCATATCTTATACATGAATGTAAAATTTAGAATATTTAGAAACGAATTGCTTCACAGTGATGAATTTTTTTTTTTTTTTTTCCAACCTCAAGAAGTGAGCCCAATTGCATTCATTGACTCAATGATAGGTGAAAATTCCACCAGTCTAGTAGGAACATGTTTAGGATGGGTTATGGCTGTTATCTATATTGGTGCACTGCTTCCACATATCTTCCTTAATGTAAGTTTTCAAACCATTTCAAATTTATGGATACGATGCGATTATATATATATATATATATATATATATATATATATATATATCACACACAAAATTGTTATTATTGTAGAAATTTGCTGAATAAATCACTTATTCAATGGAGATTAACCTGATCACACATCAATTTCAAATTGCATGCATAACACATAATCTCTTCTATAATTAATTGTCACATGCGGAAAGAATAGAAGCGATAGCACATCAAATCATCACACACATTAACACAGTATGTATGGGGAAAGCTTATAGCTGAAAACCCCTCATCTATTTTGTATATTAGATGGAGAGAACATGCAGCAAATACATAGTACAAAATCCTCACAAGTACTCAGTACTATCTCCCAAAGCTACACAAAAACTAGCTTGGTTTTGAACAAGTCATAGGTTCAAAACACACCCACTACTTCTCTGCCTCTATTGCACAATCAAGGCTGGTATAAATAGATATCCAAGTTCGAATCTCACTGGCTCCAACTGCGCAATTTTCATTGGTAATTTCCTCCAAGTGTGGTGCAAATCTCATGCACAACTGATGTCGCAACTGATAGCTAACTCAACCCTTTCATCTACCTCTTTCACTTGTTGCCACTGAACTGTCCATGCACTGAGTTAAACTAATGTGTTCTTTAGTTGAATAATGAGTTAATAATTTTTGAATTAAATAATATTTAATTCACACAACTCATCTCTAGTGTATTAGCCAGTTAAACTAAATACAACTAGTTCAACTAGTTAACCAGAACACCACCTCCATTAACTGTCGCATCAACTCCACCGAACTCCACCACTTGAGCTCTAACTGAAGTCAACCATGCATTAGCTCACCTAACTCATAGGAAAAGCGTAAATCCTTCTGGAAGCTGCATGCCCCACCTCCGGGGGTCAAACTGAAGTGCTCCAAGAGAGTAAACTGAAGTTTAGAGTCCAAATATTATTAAGGGTAAATAATATTTGACTTCCCTATTTTAAGGAGAGGCAGTCTAAGAATAGACTTCGACCTCTTTGACCTATAGGTCCAAAAAATAGATGTCCATCTATTTTTACCAACATGACCAATACTCCAAGAATAACATACTGCAACCCCTGGACCATGCTCCATATGTCTAAAAATAGACATAGTCTAAAAATAGATTTTTTCGACAAAAATCACATGTGTGGTCCCCACCTAGTTTAGGTGATCACTTTCCAACTAGGATCAGGAAAGATGTTTCAGGAGACCTCCTTCACTGTTTCTTGTTGCCATTTTCAACACTCCCTCTCAACAAGAAAGGACTGTCTTTGCATGCGACATGCAACTCCATGCATTCGCCCTACAACCTTCACAAGCGCCATGCAACTCCATGCATCTGCTCTGCAACTCCTCTGAAATTGAATAGGCTCCAAACAACTCAATCAGTCTTGATGCATCTAGCATCTATCATCAAAGTCTTCGACTTCTTCTTGGCCAACTGCACATGTCATCAGGAACCACTGCGCTGTTGAACTCTTGCACCCATGCACTCTTGCACTTGCTGTCAACTCTGATCTGCGCTCCAGTATCCGACACTGTCACTTTGATCTGCCTGCATCACTCCAACTGATCTTGCTACTGCTGCACTGTGGGCACCTCATAGCCAGGTTAAATCCATGAGATCCACACCATCTCATGAATCTGCCCAGAAATCTCCTCATGGGATTAATCATGCATGTCGCCCCACCTTACACCTGGTGGTATAGCTGCATGCACTCCCTCTGCCCGTCTGGCACGAAATTTCTCTGCATGAGTGGTCTCTTCCACTCCATGATCCTCTTGTGGTTGCTCCACATCCCGAGGTTCACTTTCACCTGCATGCAAAACTTGCTCCCTCTCAAGCTTCAATTGCATGTCTTTCTCGCCTGCATGCAACACTTGCTCCCTCTCAAGCTTCAGTTGCATGTCTTCCTCCCGCTTCCCAACAGTAGGAAGCTCCGTAGACATCCCATCTACTTCAAGTCTGTAGAGATTCTTTGCCTGGATCCCAACCTTCTTGACTTGTATCGTTGCCTTGTGCCGAAGGAAAACTTTTCCTTCTCTAAAGACAACTTCATACCCTTTATCCTCTAACATTGCGACTGAGATCAAATTCTTTGTTAGACTTGGTACATGCAATACATCTTGTAAAAGAATGAGTTTACCTGACTCCCTCTGAAAGGTTATGGTACCAATGTCGGTCGCATTGTATCGTCCACCGTTGCCCAACTCAACATGCATCTGGAGACCTTTCTCCACCAAGTCACTGAAAAGATTTGCATCTCCCGTCATGTGAAAGGAAGCACCACTATCAATATACCACCCCGATCCCAATGCACTAGACAACATGCATGCGATCAATGAGAAGTCCAGCTCAAATTGCGAGGCAAGAGCCTCACTAGCTGCAGCTCCAGCAGCCTGCTTGTTCTTCTTCTTCTTTGGGCAATTCGTGGCGTAATGTCCATGATCGTGACAGTGAAAACACTTCACTTTGGACATGTCACGCTCTTTACCATCCGCACCGGATTGAGAAGCCTTCTCCTTGCCCTTCCCCTTCCTTTCTTTGGCAGCCAAAGCGTAGTCCTCTTCATCAGATACCTTTGATGAAGATCCATCTCTGGTAGTCCTCCTGATCTCCTCTTGCATGAGATCCGACCACAGTCGCTCCCATCCCGACAACTTCTCCCGACCATTGACACTATCCTAATAGGAATTCCAAGCCTTCAAAAGACCAAGGAGAGCCAGGTCAACCAAGTCCTCATCATCGACAGTCACCCCCACACTTCCCAGCTCATCTCTGCACTGAGTGAACTTCGTGAGGTATTTTGCGATGTTGTCGCCTTTCTCCATCTTGATGTTCCTGAGTCTATCTTTGAGCGCCAGCTTCCTTTGGTCGCTCTTTCTTTGGTATAGATCCATCAAAGCTTTCCACATTAAATATGGAGAAGCCTTTCCATGCAGGCTGGATACAATGTGATCCTTTACGCCCTCCAACAGGATCCTTCGACACTTTGCTTGTTTCTTTCGCCATGCTTCGACTTCAGCAGGATCATTAGAAGTAGGCTTTGGAATCTCTTTCTCCACGAATTCCAACAGCCCATGATCATCTAATATAGCCTCCATGCGGTCCTTCCATGCAACATAATTCGAACTGCCTTCCAAGGCATATTCTAGTCGCAACCCGATGAAAGACATTTTCGCTGCAGCACCAAGAACACAAATCTGAAAATTCGAATTTCACCACCAGCTGATAACTCAATCGCTTTCGATCTACACTTGAGAACAAATTATTTCCAAATCAGAGATTGACTGCATCGGCTTTTACCAGACCTTTCACTTTCCAAGGAAAGATGAATCTGGAGGCTATCTGGCCCGTATGCAGGCTCTGTCCGAGGAAATAAGTTTGCAATCACCGTAATAGATCTCGACAATTAATATTGATCCGATACCATGTAGAAATTTGCTGAATAAATCACTTATTCAATGGATATTAACCTGATCACACATCAATTTCAAATTCCATGCGTAACACATAATCTCTTCTACAATTAATTGTCACATGCGGAAAGAATAGAAGCGATAGCACATCAAATCATCACACACATTAACACATTATGTATGGGGAAAGCTTATAGCTGAAAACCCTTTAGCTATTCTGTATATTATATGGAGAGAACATGCAGCAAATACATAGTACAAACTCCTCACAAGTACTCAGTACTATCTCCCAAAGCTACACAAAAACTAGCTTGGTTTTGAACAAGTCACAGGTTCAAAACACACCCACTACTTCTCTGCCTCTATTGCGCAATCAAGGCTGGTCTAAATAGAGATCCAAGTTCAAATATCACTGGCTCCAACTGCACAATTGTCATTGGTAATTTCCTCCAAGTGTGGTGCAAATCTCATGCACAACTAATGTCGCAACTGATAGCTAACTCAACCCTTTCATCTACCTCTTTCACTTGTCGCCACTGAACTGTCCATGCACTGAGTTAAACCGATGTGTTCTTTAGTTGAATAATGAGTTAATAATTTGTGAATTAAATAATATTTAATTCACACAACTCATCTCTAGTGTATTAGCCAGTTAAACTAAATACAACTAGTTCAACTAGTTAACCAGAACACCACCTCCATTAAACTGTCGCATCAACTCCACCAAACTCCGCCACTTGAGCTCTAACTGAAGTCAACCATGCATTAGCTCACCTAACCCATAGGAAAAGCGTATTTCCTTCTGGCAGCTGCATGCCCCACCTCCGGGGGTCAAACTGAAGTGCTCCAAGAGAGTAAACTAAAGTTTAGAGTCCAAATATTATTAAGGGTAAATAATATTTGACTTCCCTATTTTAAGGAGAGGCAGACTAAAAATAGACTTCGACCTATAGGTCCAAAAAATAGAGGTCCATCTATTTTTACCAACATGACCAATACTCCAAGAATAACATACTGCAATCCCCGGACCATGCTCCATATGTCTAAAAATAGACATAGTCTAAAAATATATTTTTCGACAAAAATCACATGTGTGGTCCCCACCTAGTTTAGGTGATCACTTTCCAACTAGGATCAGGAAAGATATTTCAGGAGGCCTCCTTCACTATTTCTTGTTGCCATTTTCAACAATTATAACTGTTTTAAAATGGAAACTGTGTTCATGCTGTATCTGATCAAAATATTTGACCAAGTTAATTGTAGAGTATAAGCTTTTCAATCATAGGTACATTGTCTAGATTTCATAATTAGAATTGACTATATGTTGCATGTTATAAGTAATTTTAACAGGTGAAACAAGGAATTGTTGAGGTATTTTTCATTTATATCTCTAAATTGTTTAAAAATTGTCAGGAGAATTTAATCAAACCCGAATACTAGTAGAACCAAGATCAAAACATATCATTTAAGCTTCATACTTACTAATTTTTATGTTATCAGGGTCTTAATCCATTGATTTTCATGTTTGTGCTAATTGGTCATGTATCCTATGTAGGAAGGTAGTGTGTTTTATATTTTCTTGTTTCATTGCTTAAAGTATTCAATCTATTATGATATACATGAAACTAACGTATCTGTAAAAAATGAATTTTTATGCATTCAACATTCTTATAAGGACTTTGGAATGGGAAAAAATAAAGCCAAATATGCCATGGCTTATGGAATAAAAAATTTGTGTACTCTTAGATTTAATAGTATCCTTTAACAGTAGACCTTAAAAAGTTATGTTTAATATGTTAAACTTATTGGGAATGAAATTTTAGAACACATGTTCTCATTTTCCCTAAATAGTGTTTGTGATATCCATTATTACTATGAAATAAAATCCCAATCCTTGAAAAATACATGTCCATGATATTATCTCTCAGTTCATATAGTATAAGACAAAGAAACCTAATGATCGTGAAGATAATAGTGAGGATTATTAGGAAATCAAACAGTAGCAGTACAAGATACTATTGTGGATGAATTACTACTGTAGCATCAAATTAAGTTGTAGATGGATGGATATTAAATTAAACATCCTATTCATTCACTTAAATGGTCTTGATACCATGTGAGCGCTGAGATGAGATATGCCAAATGGAAAAAAAATGCTACAATTGAAATATTCTTAACTTTATGTGATCGAGATAAAATCATTTAATCTGGAAAAATAATGTTTCAACTACGTTATCATAAAGTGTGTGTGACCACCTTGGATGTGGGTGTAGAAAATTGGGAAATGGATAGTAAGCCCAACGAGTGACACATGGCCATGCCACATGGTCACGCATGGGCTTAGTCTGGCGACATTTATATCAGCGAGCTGATCACATTCCTCCACCATTAATCTTCTCAGTCTTCACTTCAGTTTAGCCCTCCTCATAATGTCTCTGCGTTGCCTCATTTCACCATTTCCCTCCCGCTGCATTTTCCCCTCTGCGGTCTCAGAGCCGAGCTCTCAAACGCATATAGGGAGGCGGTGCAGCCTCTACTGCTGCCTCACGCTCCCTCCTGGCCTCCATTTCACTCACAACCTTCTCTGCAACTTCAATTCTACTCCTGGGTTTCAGAATTCCCAACCTTCAGCTCACTCTGTCCCACCATCGCCACTCCCCTGCATCCCAACCGACTCTGACGGATCCAACATGCCCAGACGACATAGAATGTGTTGCCGTCGAGGCAGTGGGCGAGGCCAAGCTTTTCGCCCCCCTCTGTCTATCCACTCTGAGCCTCATTTGCTGCTCCATGAAGAAAATTCCTCCCATTCTCCCTCCACTCGTTGTGGTAGAGGCAAAGGAAGAGGTCATGCTTACCGTCTGCCTCTCTCAGTCCATTCTGAGGAGGTTCCTGCTCAGCGCCAAGCATATGGTCACGGTAGAGGACGAGGCAGAGCTTCTCAACCTTCACAGGCCATTCATCTCGAGACGCGACCTCTTTTACTTGAGGAAAACTCAGTGCAATTTCACTACACATGCATGTTGGACCACCCCCGCATCACTGCTACCATCACCGTCAACTTTAAGGAAGAAGCTTCTCTTGAAGCTGGCCATAGCACCAAGAAAATACAAAGAAAGTCCACCATAGCCTCTGCGCCTCTTCAGCTCTCGCACAAATCAAAAGCCCTCCCTGTCAAACCGGGGGCCAACTCTTCCAGTAGTAAAGGAAATGGCAGCGGTGATAGCGGTAGCTCAGAATGTTTGGGTGAAGGAAGCTTCAAGAGCAGTGCCAGTGCTATCCGCATCGCCACTACTATGGAACCAACAGATCATCAAACGACGCATGCGGATGACTCCTCTGATGAGTACATGTGCCTCATTGTGGAGGAACCACTTCCTCAACACCATGACACCTAGTATGAAGAGGTATTTTTTTATTGCATTGTTTACTTTTTATGTTAAACTATATTTTTGGAATATTTTCACAACTCATAACTATTTTTTGACTGAAGTTGGTTTCCCCTCTGAGGGCAGCTGTACTATGACTAGTTTCCTCATATGGGGTAGTCAATATTTTTCATTTTTGACGTATAATGCCTCTGGAATTGGCTAGAACAACCATTCCAAAGGCCCGAATATACCTGTACATTATGTTACATTAATAGAATTTATTCTTACTTAGAAAAAAAAGTGTGTGTGACCAAGAGGTCTTTTCACGTGGTTACGACAAATTTAAGTATAAAATTTATTTCATAGAATGGTTTTCCAATATATTTATGTGCTTCGTGTCATGTACATCATCTCAAAATTGTCAATGAACTCATTTTTATTTCTCACTTACATATATAACATATAAGTATGATAGTTTCCTTTATAGTGTGCTAGAAATGCCAAAATAGTGAGCAAACATTCATTTCCAAGTCTATAAACAACCTATAAATATGATAGTTTCCTTTCCATCCTGCCAAAGTCAAACTGGAACTGTAGAGGTTTAAGAAATACTTATGATTATTATTTATCATAATGAAATAGGTTGAAAATTGCTTCTTATTTCAATATTTATCCGCAAAATTGTAACAAAAACACAGATGTAATTCTTACTTTCCATCCCCTAAGAGGGGAAATTTGGTGCGTAGAGGATTGGAAAATAAATACTAATATTATTAATATAACAGGTTAAAAATTTCTTGCTATTTAAATCTTCACAAAATCAGAGATGTAATTCTTATATTTGTTATGTATATTTTGTATATTATGTCTATGTAGTATAAACAGGTATGAGAATAATAAAGAGTACATTACGGAAAGATTAGTTTTTATTATAAGAACCTAAATTGACTTCCATCATCATTTAATTGATTAGAATAGAAAGTAGAAGATAGAGACATTAGTTTTCATTATCAAAATCTAAATTGAATTGATTTCAATGATTACTAAGTCGATTTTTACATCGTAAGGTGTTCCTTTGGGAATAATTCCCCTAGTTTCCACTATGTATGACTTTGAACCATCAATTTAATTATTATATGATTGAACAATAATCTACCATCACATTGATTTCCCTGGAAAACTGCAGAGCCTCCTTCACGTTTAACTGTTTCAACTAATTGTTCCTAGAAATTTTGAGACAGTTGTATCCCGCCAACATGCTCCTAGGGTTTCTGAGATGGCCAGATCCCACTAAAAAGCTCACACAATGGATTGGAGACAAGATTAAAGTCCATTGCGACGGAACCAAATTGAAGCTCGAAGTCATGACCTGTAATAATGTGAGGGTTTTCAAGCTCAGCTTCACTAGATTTGGCTAGTGTTGATCAATCTCGCCTTTCATTTCCATCTACACTATTTTATAGTCCCTCAACTTATCAACAAACAGTTTAACTAGAGAATTGAGTAGTTTTTTGACTCTGTCTTTCTTACATCTTCATCATTAAATATCATGGAATCCCTTTGGAACTCGAAAACATTTGTCCTATTCTACATTTCATAATCTCTGTATATCATTTGAGATTTTTTGCTTGTGGAATCCATTCTTTAATTGTATAGAATAGTTGTTTAGTTTGTATTTATTGAATCCCATGGCCTCTATGAAATCATGAATGTTGTACATTCAATGGACGAGCTCGCATACATGGAGGGCATTCTACCTAAGTAATCCAAAATTTTTATGCACTCCTTGGCATTGAATTGGCTGGAAGTTGTGGATGAAAAGCATCTGGAAATCACACATCTCAAGGGTGCCATGATGAACGAGGTCTTTCAGAGTAACTCGAATATGAGAAAGGGGAAAAATCCTAGGAAGGCCCTCGCTTAAATCTATGGAGAGGGGTTGATTTTTTTTTTCAATAGGGAATATGAGATCTAGACATTCGAGTACATGTCGAGGCTCAAGCAAGGGCCACTTTTGATGGGTCAGTTACTTGAGGGTTGTATTAATGAGTTTCTCAATGCAAGGTTAATTTTATTTTAATTTTGTTCTTTATTTAGAATTGTAGGTGTTTTAATTACTATTTTTTCTCTGCTCGAATTTTAGCCGTGCATATTTTCGTTTCTTGTGCCTGGAAATTTAAAGTAGCTATATGTATTAGGGAATTTATCCCTTTTTTGTATGTATATAATTTTGAAAGTGTGTTCCTAAATGATTTTTCTTTTTGATAAATTTTGAAGAGCGCTAAATATTTGTGAAGGAATACCTAGAATCATCTGGTAATGTATCTCATTCTTTAACATATTTTATTTGCAGGTTATTTCTTCCCATTATTTGACTCCAAATGACCTCTTTGAGACCTACATGAATATAAATACCAATTTGCATTGAGACTTTTCTTACTACTTTAAACACTGCAAAGAGATCAAAAGGTATTAAATCCTTCATATATTAAGTTTCCTTCATTGTTATCCTTTTTTATTTTGTATTTTGAGTCATCTAATTATAACAACTTCCAAAATCGATGCCCATTATTCCAAATGTCAGTTTTTAATCCCTCTATGAGTTCTCTTCCTTATTTGAGAACCATGAGTACCCTTCCTCGCCTGATAACCCTATGCTTTTTTCTAAGGACAATGAAAATTCTAACGAGAATCATGACATTGGGTTCTGCATGTCTGAATCTTAGTTCAGTGTTGCGGGAAGAAACACTAACATTGGCAAGTGCCCAAATAGTCACTCTAACATCAACAATATGCTTGATGAATTGTATGGAAACCTAAGTGGTTACTCTAACTTTGATCATCTGCTTGAATAATTGGAGCACGGAAGGTCTACATCTCTCGGACCAATTTCCAGAAGTTCGTGAAAAATGATGACATCGATGACCTGTTGCACAACAACTTCATTGCCAACATGTTCGACACCTACAATGACCTGGGGGAGTACTTATTAAAAATTGGTTGGCACAAAGAAACACACAAAAATGCCTTCAAGGAATTAAATGATGATGGATTTGTATATTGGATGAAGCATTGTCTCTTGAATGGTCTGTATTAGGGGCCCTATCTTTGAAACAAGAATAAATTTTGTAACAAGTTTCGACTATAGAGGATCCTCTCTACTCATAATGTACATGATATCATCAAAGTTTTTGCGGAGGTTTGTTGCACACTAACTGAAAGATCTCGAATATCTAGTAGGAAGGGCATGTGCTAGCTCTTCTACTGAGTGCATTCGAATTTCTGGTATGGTTTTGTTTGAATGCGAATTCATGTCATATTAGCGTAAATAAAATATTTCTTTGTCTTTAGATGAAAATACCTGAATTTAGATGTCACCTTTTATAATGTTTTCTTATGGGATTTTTTCATGCAATTGGGTTGGTTTTAATTTTACTGATCAGTCACACAAACATGTAATTTATGGAATTTCGTTGTCTTAAATCTGTAGAATGTCTGGAGTTTATTTAAATAACCACCTCTTATTGGAAAATGTCAGTTTGATGAATTATTATGGATAATGTGTTATATACAACTTACTAGTCATTAAATATAACTCATGTCTATAAAGTATGACCACCCAATTGGAAATATTTACAATGAATGGTGTCTGTTACTCAATTATATGCTATAATGTATATCTAGTACAAATTAAAGAATCATAGAAATCAACGAATTGTAAAGCGTTTTGGAGAAATTTATTGCAAAAGGGCGCCATTATTTCTTTTCACTGGAGAGCAATATTTACCATTAATGGTGGGTGTTATACTATCTGAAAAACTGGTGAGAATTTTTCTTCCCATTAAAGGGATCAGAGGACCAGAATTCAACACAGGAGAAAAATAGACAAAATGTGTGATTCTCTTTTCATATTCTCTTTTTTGGACAAATGACTTAGTCTCAATTTTGAGAATCATAATTTAGACTTGTTGAGTCAGAATGACCTGCTTTGACTTGTGAGTCTGTGATTTTGCAACTTGATTCAAACCAGTCTCAAGGATATTCTGCACTCATTTTTTCCCCAATCCAATACTAATAATTTTATATTTTTTTTTGTTTATTTTATTGCCTATGAAGTGGGTATACCTTGGAATATTTTTCTTTGAAATTTGATTTGCCAAGATTGATTCCTATTTTCAAGTTTATTTACGATTTAGTTATAACTGAGCTCTACCAGGTTATTCTTGAGCCTAATTCACGTGAATTTGATAGTGATATGTAAAAATTATGAGAATAATGTAAATATGTCTCATGTTCTAGAAAATCACCATATATGTACCAAATATCACAAGTGTCCATACCTACATGAAGCTTAGTTATTTACTTATGATTTCCTACCACTTATGCATTTGTAGCTGAGATTTTTCTTACACCCTTAGTGGGACTTCTATTTAATGATTAAATTGTTGGATATAGTATAGAATCCTTCAACCCTAAAGCTATTTGAGAGCTATTTTTCTTGAAAATTATCTTGTACATCTCAACAACGGTCCTCTTTTCCTCTCTAGAGTGTGGTTATGTTGCAAAAATACCTTAAGAGTTGCAATAGTTGTAAAAGAAATTGAGTGTATTTTCCCAAGCTCTAATTTATGAGAACCTTAATCTTATTATCAATTCTCCTTTCAAGTTTCAACCATTGCTCTGTATTCCTTCAATGCTATAAGAGCTAATGACTTGTAATTGAGAAAGCACAACCAAATTTTTCTTGGAAGGGAATCGATGGATGTCATAAAATAATTTGGACTTTCCAATGACTAAACATACATGTTTTTTGTTCATCCAATTTTTTTTTTTTAAATTTATCCCTATGTTTCTTTTCTAAAATGTGAAATTCATAATAACTCGTGCTGAATTGGAGGAAAAGCATGAACCATATTAGATTTATTTCAATGATCCATATTCTAGACTTAATATACCCATATCTTGGATTCCATAATTGATTTTTGGAGTTGTTTTCAGCCACCAATGCTTCTTGTCCTGTCAAGATCTCCAACAAATTTTGCAACCACTTTGTATTTGTTCCTCTTGAAACCCTTTCCATAATATTTAATCTTGTAATGTTGATTCTTTAGTATTTTTTTTCTATAGTTTCTTCTAATTTAGGCCCATTACATACATACTCCACATCTTTAATGCCTCCATTAGGCACTTTCATTGGGTTTGTTGCTTAGCATTTTACCATGTAAATATTGGTCAAGCATGTCATAATTATTCTTGATTTGGGTTTGTATTCATAGGTGGCACCATACAAGAAGGTTCTCCAAGTGGATTTTGTGAGTGAGATTCCAAAAAATCCAGCAGGAAATATATTGAGAAATGACTTTATTAAATTGGACACCTCCAAACTTTGAGGCATTTGTGGGAGAATAAGTTTCAGTGATTGTTAAAACATGCATCATAGTCAATGGTTGAGAAGTCACCAGAATAGGAAAAAACCATTATCCACAACATCAGATTTATCAAATTCCTTGCAAATGGATCAAAATTCCTACAAGTAAAGGAAGTCTTTGGTGTTTAGTAATATGTTCTAGTTTTATGTATAACAATAGAAAATTTTTGGTGAGTTAGTACTTAAACACCAAAATCATTTTTCTTTGATATTAGCTACCACTTTTAATTTTGTAAGGCTACTTTTTAGGTTTTCCAGTATAAAGAATACTTATACACAATTTTTCTATTTCTCAACCTTCTTCTTTCCCAAAAGAAAGAAAGAAATTATTGCTTTCTCTATCACAAGGTGTAACACACCTCCTCCCACATTAGCCCACTTTAACCAACTTTCCCAGGGTAAAAATGAGTTTAAGGTCACTATGATAAGACTCAACCTCCTATATGACCTTAAGGAAATGGATTCGGCAACCTAAGATCTTACTGAATTCTCTTAGGTGCCACAAGACCTCCAGAAGAAACCCAACCCCTCTAGGTGTCCAACCCCTGAGATAACCCTATTTTCCCCTGACTTAGAGCCCAAGTCACTCCCTTTCCAAGGCCTCCAAGCGACTATTAGTCCCTAGTCGCTCCCACATGATTGCTTCCCAACGACTATGGACTTTTCTGCTCAGTTATCTTCCATCAACTCTGAATTATAAGCCACTTTTTTAGGGCCAGGACATGGGCCTCTGCCTAGAACTGAGTGGAACTTCCAGAGATTAAAAATGACTTGGAGACAATGCTTGTAAACCAAAAACTGAAACCAAGACTTGACCTTACCTTCCCTAACCGAGACTTACATTTTTTCAAACACTTGGTAAATATGCAACCTACAGGTCATGAATGCAAGTCTGAACATAAGGGACTGAAATTTTATCCGAGGTATAACAAGAAGGGTCACTGCCTTCTCACATTAGTTGTCATAACATAAATTAGGTCTTGCATTCATTGTTCATTCAGTTATAAGTAAAAACATGAATAGATCCATGACTGAGATCTTTCATATAACCATGCTTATAACCATCATATAACCAGATAAATAATAATGAGAGAACAGATATTAAGTCCACATAGTAACAAGTAAATTTTCTTATCAAAAGAAAGATAAACTTATTTGTTATTAGACGTAGGAAAAATCCAACCAGGTTTAGGACTCCCACGTACCACCCGACCATAGATTAGATGAACCGTATATTTCTTTCAACCAATCACCCTCGTGCCAGATTCCAAGAATTATTGTGGGATCTCATGGGATAAACAATCCAAACAAGCATGGTAATCAAGATGTTAAACCACCTCCACCCTCACCATACCATTATCTCACCTAAACTGGTGTCGAGATCACAAAACTGAATTGAGCTTGGACGCCTTAGAATTCCTTCTCCAATACCTTGATGAATTTTCCCATCTCCACCCCCAGACTTTACCGTGTATCTTGCCATTACCGGTCAAGGGATTCATAGGACTTTGCGAATTTTCCTGAGACCACCTCACCTAGATCTAAAATCTTTCGGTAATCCAAAGCTCAAACCGAGAACAACCCCATCACACCATGGTTTTCCACTATCCAACCTGTAAACAACGATGCCAATTACAAAAAAAGAACCAAATACCAACATGCACATACATGCACTTAAAAAATAGTTAGGAAATCATACATGAAACCTGTTACTTGCAAGTATTCGCACTTAAGCTTCTTGATCCAAATTTTCCTTGCTTGATCCTTGCTTTCCTTTTCTTTCCTTTCTTTTCTTGTCTTTCCTTTTCATGATTGCTTTATTTATCCTCCTGGTGCTCTTCTTGTCTTTGAGACTAATTCCAAAACTGAACTAAAAAATGGCTACCAACTGTTGCTCTGAGGTATTTTATTGATGAGGCCTATAATTTATTCAATTTTCCATTATTTTCCTTCATTTTTATCCTCACATGCAACTGACCTTTCACCTTTTTTTTCTCCTATTTTTCTATTATTTTCATAAGTAAATGCCAAAAATACTCTTTTACCTTTCCAAAGCCTTAGCCATTTCCTTTGCAAATTTCCCCTTAGCCATAAAACACAACGAGTGATGCCCACTAGGATATTTTTCCCAAAATCTAGCTTGGAATAAGTGTCCCTTAATCATGGTATTATTTTTCCTTTATTAACTTTATTACATGAAATTTTAACCAGGGGTTGTTACAGACCCCTCCCCCTTAGGGGAACATTGTCCTCAATGTTTTGTGACACCTACAACCAACAAAACCGTTGAAATCGAAAAACATACTGCATTTGGAGCTTTATAACTTAGCTCGCTGTAGTATTCACAGTAACATCTTGCTCAAAAGTAAGACCATCATGACAAACATGACAAAATGAGAACCATACCGCTTATTGGAGCTTTATAACACAACTCATTGCAGTATTTACAATAGTAAACATACATAAATATGTACAAATACCAAAACTCATTTTCCTCCACTGGAAAATAATGAAGGATACATATCCCACATTTGATCAACCATATCCCATGTAGCTTCATCATGCCCAAATATCTTCCACCGCACTTTAAACTACTTGATTTCTCTATTCCAGAGCATGAGATGTTTCCGCTGCAATATGCACTAAGGTTCCATCTGGAACTCTCCTTATTTATCCATCTACTATACAGACCAATCAATAACATGATCAACATCCTTTACATATCTTTTAGGAAATGAAACTTGAAAAAAATCATGGAATTTCATTATCAGAGGCAATGCAAGTTTGTAGGCCAATGGTCCAATCCTCTAAATTATCTCAAAATGACCGCAATACTGTGGTGACAACTTTACACATTATCAAATCCTCAAGGATCTGTTCTTGGGCTTGATACGTAAATACGCTTGCTACCCAACTTGAAACTCCTTAAGTGTCATGTGCTGGTCTGCATAAATTTTCTTCCTCTCCTATGTTGCCTTTAGATTCTTATCTATAACCTGCATATCCTATTCCATTTCTGCCAACATGTCTAGTCCAATAAGTACCCCATTCACTTTATCACTCCAGCTAATGGGAGTGTTACAACTTCACCCATAGAGTGCCTCAAATGAAATTATCCTCAATGATTCCTGATAACCATTATTTTAAGAAAATTCAACCAATGGAAGGTGCTCCTCCCATATCCTTTGTTGATGCATGACATACATCCTCGGCATATCCTCCAATATCCTATTGAACCTCTCTATCCATCCATATTTCTGTGGATGATAAGTTTTGCTGAAGGCCAGCTTTGTCCCCAAACCTACAAATAGCTCCTTCCCAAACTTGGTAGTGAACTTGGCATCCTCGTCTGACACAATATTCTTCGGAACACCATGCAATCTCATGATCTCCTTAATGAAGACCTGTGCTACCTCACAAGCTGAATAATTAGTCTTTACTGGAATGAATTGAGTTACCTTGCTCAACTTGTCGAAAAAAACCATGATAGAATCATGCTACCTCAATGTCTTGGAAGACTTGTAATGAAATCCATGAAAATGACCTCCTATTTCCATTTTGGAATCGAAATAGGATGAAGCAACTAACCTGGATTTTTACACTCTGCTTTAACCTGGTGGCAGTCTAAACATATAGCCAAAAAAATATACCACTTCGTTCTTTAGATTGAGCTAGTAGTAGAACCTATTCACAAATGTCAACATCTTCTGATATCTGGTTGACCTAAATATGGTTTGGCGTGAAAATCCCTCAAGATAAGTTTCTCAAGTTCACTGTCATTCGACGCATAGATCCTATCCCTAAGTCTCACCAAGCCATCTATCATGAGATGATACTCCACATCCTGATCACTTTTACCCTACTGTAACCTGAACATAAGATCCATGTACCTGTCATCGTGCTATCCTCTCTGTAAGATCTGATCCTGTGAATTTTTCCCATATGAGCTCACTGTTGCAACATGGTTCAACTACACTTTCCTGCTTAGAGCATCTGCAACCTTGTTATCCTTTCCCTTAATGTATCTGATCTCAAAGTGAAAATCACTAAGGGTATAAAACAATCTAGCTTGCCTCGCATTCAAATTCGGTTGGTCAAAAATTTATCTCAACCCACTATGGTTTCTGATCAATACAAACCTCCTTCCAAGAAGATAGTGTCTCCACATCTTCAATGCATGTATGATCGTTGCATACACGAGATTTTGTGTTAGATAATTCTGTTTTTGCTCATTCAGTTTCCTGGAATCATAGCATATCACCTGTCTTTCTTGCATAACGACTCCACTAAGCCCTCTCTTGCAAGCATCTGTACACACTAAGAAATATTTATCCATATCTGCAATATTTAACACTGTTAGTGTCCCGTGATTTGGTATATTGGTAGACCAAATGACAGGGTAACATGGAACTAGTCTTTGGAGTCCTAGGACCTAGCCTTCCTGGACTCCGAGAGGGATCTCTCTATTGGGTGCAAAGGATGTGTTCTTTTTTCTCTTAGGGTTTTGATTTTAGGCTAGTTGTTAAGTGTAGGGTTTTGTTGATTGTTTGGTTGGGTAAGATGGTCAAGTAGGATAGGTGGAGTGAGATTCTGTCAAAGCCATTGGGCTATGGAGTCAATGAAATTCAAGGGTGTCTCAATAGTGAATCAGAGTGTAGTGCAAGGCCAATATAGCAAGGTTAATGGATCCTTTAAGTTTATGAGTGAAGTGGGATGGACATCAAGTTTGTGAATAAGGTAGGGTGAAGGGCAATCAAGAATCCTTTGTCAAATACCTAGGAACAAGAAGGTCTTAAATATGATAAGAAAAAGATACTACGCATGAGATAGGGAAAACCATTTACTCAATGATAATACTTTTAAACAAATAAATATCCAAGATAAACATGCCAGTGAAACATAGAAAGCATATGAGCTTATAAACATAGTAAATTCACCTTCAGAATTTGGGAAAACATACAAGATAGCACAATAACTCAATATATGAAGAGGGAACTCCTAAACATCATAAATAAAGCTATAAATAAATATGAAATAAGCTGGTAGGCATGGACAAAGGGCAAGATCAAACGAGACCTCTTTGACTTAACCTATCAAACAATACTCCAAAGAAAGGTTTCAAGACAGAGTTTTAGACAGTCTCAAATAATCAGGGCATACCGTGAATCATATTTGTTAACCAGAATATTAACCATAAATTAAAATAACAAGCATAAGGAGGCTTGAAGAGCAGCCAAGAATTCTTCAAACACAACCAACTGAGGAAAACATTAAGGCTATAACAAACAGGAGGACTGAGGTGCCTTAAAGAGCATGTCTCAACCTATACTTTTCTGATTTATAGAAACTAAGAAGAGTGAAATATAATGATAAAAAGGAAACATAAACAAATTAAGAAGACATCACCATTTACCAAGCTAAGGAATCCTATAAACAAGCCTCTCCATCATCAAGCCAAACAAGCCATTCATCAACTCCACAACACCAATTTCTTCTCCAAGCTCATATAAACCATGTATTTCTCTCAAAGCTCATCAAATACCAACCAAATACATGAGGGCCTCATGCTATATTTATGGAGAAAAGGAGGACTAAAACTAAATATGATAGGAAAATGTCAAGTACAACGATAAATGTCATTTATGGCCAAGAGACCATGCAAGGCCCAAGGCACATAATATCCTAAGAAATAAATGCAAAAATAACTATTTGCACCTAATTCTAGAGTGTTTTGCCTCAAAAAACTCAAAAATATAAATTTGCAATATATGAGTGTGTTTTGTTGACTTTTGGTCCAAAACACACTTAGACAATCTCGGTGCGCAGCACCACTTCAGCAGAAAATAGGGTCTTTTGTGACTAGGTTTTGGACCCCTTCCCGATGCCAGATTTGGCTTGTGATGGCTCATTGGAAATCCTGATGAGTATAATTTCCATAAATTCTTGATTTTTCCTAAATGAGTTCCATTTACCTATCCAAAAACCCATTCTCCCAACACTGCTCTATGCGTAGCACCTTGCCTAAAAATGAGGTAGAAAGGTCAAAAGTTTGGTGTTTTTTGACCTTTTGGGGGGTCAAAACTGCTCCAAATGATCTACAATTTTGTGAGAAGATTGATGATGATGAGAGGAATCCAAAAATGTAAAGTTTTCAAGCCGAGGATGCACCAAATTTGTGCGTAGCACCAAGAGTGCTACGCACAGAGGCTTCAAAATTTCAAAAACACAAAATTTTGTTCAATTTTGCCCAAAATTGGTGGAGTGGTCCCTCAAGAGGTCTTAGACACCTGTTGAGAAGCCTCAACCAAAAATCCAATGCTATCATTATTTTTTTCCTCTTTTAGGTTTTTTATCTCCATGAGGGCCTCCTTTAGTTTGGTACAAGCAAGCTTGTTTTTCTTTGCATAGTGCTTGGTCATTTTCTTCTAGAGAGCAAGGCCCCTTTTCACCTTCTTGAAATGCTTGTGCTCATTATTGTAATACTGAATGACACATTGTTCCATCTTGAAATATCTTTCCCACTCCTTAAGCTATGCATATTTGGTTAAGAGTAGCAATCTGGTGGTCATCTCCTTGTCCTCATTGTCACTGTCTAGATCAATGAATTGAGGCTCTTGAGTAGTTTTCTTGATTCTCTTACTTATCCTCACCTTTACCTGTTGTTCAACCCTTTCCATATTTTCCTTACCCTTGTCCAATGGTTTGATAGCTGGAGAAGAGATGACCCTTTGCCTTTTTAAGGCAACAAACACATCCCTCTTTCCTCTGTGGTATGTGCATGTGAGAGGAGTAATGATGGTTTTGGTAGTGTCCTTATCTTGGCTGTGACCCTTGGGGTTGTCATTAGCTTCCTTATATTTACTGTGGCCCCCACCAATCACCTCATGCTCTGTTTGATCACTAGTGTCCTGACCTTTAGCATCATTATCATCTTCATTTTCCTCACTACCTTCTATACTACCACATTGGCCTTCAAATTGATCATCAACTTCTGTACTTGCCTCACTTTGGTTTTGTCCATCATAAAGGTCCTTTTCTTCATAATATTCTGGGCTATCTTCACTTCCATCATCATTAGGAGGCTGATTTATGTCATGACAGTCATGACAACTGTCATGACTGTCATGACTATCTCTTTGGCCGTCTTTCTCATCACTGACTGTCCTATTAGGATCATTTTATTTTTCATTATCCTGTTCATAAAATTCTTCTTGCGCCTCAATATTTTCCTCTTCTTGATCTTCTATTTCCTCATTATATCCCTCCGTTTCTTCATGTTCCTCATCTTCATCCATATTGTCACTGTTTGCACTATGACTAGGTTTATTGTCATGTTTATGCACATTTTTCTCTTGACTGTCATGTTAATTTTCTTTTTGATTGTCATCCTCATCATTTTCTTCACTATCTTCTTGGTCTTAATCTTGCTCATCAGCACCACCTTTTTCTATACTTGGGAGTGATTAATTGTTATCATTACCATCACTACCTTCCTCCAAATGTTCACTGTTTTTTCTTTCATGACTTCCATGTTCATCTCCCTCTTCCTTGCCATCATCATCTTCTTGTTCCTTATTAAACTCTGTCTCTGACCTACTGATTCCTTCATCCCCACTGTCATCTGCTTGTTCCTCATTATCACTGTCATCATCTTCATCTAATGCATCAGGAGAAGAGGAAAGAGGTAGGTTTCCTTGTGGAGAAGGCATAGGTGGAGGTGATGGAGGAGTGGAGGTAAGTGAGTGTGAAGTGGAAGGAAAATTTTGCTGAATGAAGGCTTGGGGATTTTCAAATATATCATGTGAGATGAAAAATTCTGAAGGGATTTCCTACTGCTCCAGTTGGGGTAAAACAATCATTTTAACCAAAGAGTGGTGAAAAAGGCTTTGCATTTGGTGGGCATAACTCCTTTTTTTGACTACTGAAGCCATCTTGTCAATGCTCTGGTAGAGATAGTATGGTAGGTTTAGAAATTTAACCCTGGTGAAATGCATTAGCGGCCTTATGTGATATGAATAAATCCTGGATTACCTCCCCTCACAACTGAAGTACTTGATGATCCGCCTCATCAGTAGGGCATATCTCTCTAGTAGGTGGGAGAAGGGGAAAACAATCTTGCAGCTCTGTTGATAACTAGGTTTGAGGAAGGGCTCATAGTAGCTTAAGGCCAATTTATTCTACTTGAACCATCTCTCACCAATATCTAGTATTCCTGTGGCTTTAGCAATGATTCGGATGATAGTTAAAAATTTACTCCTGCTAGGTTGACTTGGTGGTTTTGTAGGCTGAGAATGAAAAACATAGTCAAAATTGAGTGGTTTTGGACCTGTTTAACCCTCTCACAGAACTGATAGGGTCCAACATCTTGAAAACATGCAAGGATCATGGGAGAAGAGGTGATTTGAATTGTATCCAAGGGCTCAAACCTGTTAGTTCTTCCTCCCTTGTGTTTTGGCTTGATAGGCCTTTGGCCTTCATCACTACTGGTACTGATCTCTTCTCTGAACATGGTGGCTGATTATGTCCTTGAACAAAATGGTTTTTAGCTTGGTGAGAGCTTTAGGTCTAGGGAGGAAAAATGAGTGATGGTGAGGAAAAATTTTAGCAAATGGGGTAAACATGAAGTAAGCCTAGGAATGATTTTAGAGTTTAGGAGGAGGCTTAGCTTGTATTGAGTGTATTTATGCTAATGACAACTCTCCAATTGGTAATTCTTGCCCTAGAAGTTTAAATGTTTGATTACCATGAAGATTAGGGTTTAGCCAATTTAGGATTTTTATACTCTCCTTTGATTATGGGTGCAAAAGAAAACACTTGGAGGGAAAGGAAGAGTGACCACCAACCTTTTCAAACTTTGTGCAGGAGCCTGGGACAAATCTGAGGAGAAAAAAGTGATTTTGGCCACTTTTGGGAAAATCTGGCCAAAATTCCTCTATGCACTGTGCCACCCGACTGTTCGTTCCTGTCGGGCCTTCCCTGTGCGTAGCGTCGGGTTGGGTCGGGCTGTTGGCAGGCCTGTGCACAATACTGGGGAGGTTGTGGGTGCCTCGGGCAAGTTATCAGGCCTGTCGGGCATTCCCTGTGCGCAACGCCATTGAATGGTGGGCAAGTCGGGCTCGAACTGGTCATGTGCATAGTGCCACGGCCTGTGCGTAGGACTGCCCGTCCGGTGCGTAGCGCAGTGCTTTTTAGCACCACCTTTTCTCCTCTGTGCGCAGTGTCTACGACTCTGTGCGCAGTGTCTACGGCTCTATGCGTAGTGCCCCTGTCTGCGCGCAATGCCTGAAAACATCAACAAGTTTTGCAGAAAACCCTAAAAAAACATTTTAATGGTTCTCCTTATGTCCTTCAAAGACAAAAATTATTTGGGAAGAGAGAAAGAAGACCCTTATACTCCTTTTTGAAAAATAATTTCATGACAAAACCCACTTTTCTAATGTTTGTTTTCCCTTCTTACTTTTTTCACTGACTTTTTGGTCTTTTTGTCCTACAGGTGGCAGAACCCTTAGAAAAAATGGTTTTTTGCTTTGGCTGGAGAATTTTTATGTTTCCCCTTAGATTGAAAAACTCTTTAACAAGCTCAAATTGTGCTTCTTACCCACATTTGGTAACATGAACCCTTCCTTGAAAAGCAAAGGTCATTTCGACAAAGTTTTGAGTCAAAAGGCAGATAATGACATTAGTGCTCTTTTTGAAGGTTTTCTTCACTATATCCTTTTCATGAATTTCAACACTTGTAAACAGTAATCTTGTGATCATTTTGGCACATTTACCTTGGAATTTTTAGCCTTGCATCTTTATGCCTTTGATTGCTTGGTGGATAGAATGAAAAGAAGAATTTTGACCTTCTTTCAACTGAGATTCTGTCATGTTTTGTCTTTGAATTAGTGAAAACTTCTTGGTGTGAAAAACCTAGCAGTTGGCATCAATAGCTCCTTTAGTCTTCATATGTGCCACCATTGTGAGAAACATTAGGTTTGTTTGTCCTTATCAATCTTTTTGTAGGTAGCCATCTTTGATAGTCTTGCAAAAGTGTCACTCATGGCTAACTATCTTTTGCAGAATATACTTTTGATAAGGAAACCCTTGTTGGAGGCTTCTCTGCTTTGTTTTTAGACTAATTACATGTTTTTTTCTTTGACCATGTTGACAACGATATATCTCTGGTTCCTCCTTAGTCTTTTCATCTCATGCTTGCCTCACTTTGGACCCTTTTTAATGCCTCTAACTGTACTTTGAAAAGTCAAGCCCTTGCACTGACACTATTTGCCATTTTTTCCTTTTGGTGAGGTGAAATCAGTGCTTCTTTGTCAAACCCTAAAGGGCAGCTTTAATACCCCCTGAAATGCCATCTACTGTTATGAAGGAGGCCCTATCATCATTATTTGATCTTTTTGTCATTCTTTCCAAACTCATAGGTTTTAGGGCTGTTAGAAAAAAGTAAATAGTGTTGTCTTCTAAGTTCTCTAAAACCTTTCAAAACTCATTAATTATTTCAAAAAATATTCAATGTGCGCTGGATGGAGTTGAGGTGACCTTTGTCCTTGTAGCCCTTGTACTGGCTTCCTGCTTTGCACATTGTTTTGCCAATTGGTCACAAAAACCTTGATTCTTTAAAACATATGCCTACTTCTTTCTCTTTGCTATTGATGGTCTTCTTGTGATGATTTTCCCCATTACCTTACCTCTTTTCTAGGTTGATGGCCATCTTGATCTTTTTGCAGTAATGTGAGCAAGGGAAGTTGCCCCTTGTAGAATTTGCGCACTAGGCTAAGGAGGCCTTTCTTGAATGGCCCTTTGATTAGTTTATGGACAAAGTTACTTGTCCCTTTTCTTCTTTGGAAAGCAGTCTCCTTGTAGAGATAGAACAAAGATTTTAGGATACCAAATCCACCCTATGACTTGTGAAACCCTAGGTGACCTAGTGGAAGGTTCCTAGGACTTGGCTTTTGGACTGAAACTTAGAATTTTGGGTCATCAAGTGTAAAACATATTTTATGATAAACTAATGTATTGAAGATCCAGAATCCAATGTGCTTGATTTATCTAAAAAGCCTACAGAGACAATTTTGAGACCATCAATGATTACGATATTTTTGGGAGACACAACAGAGCTGTTTGATTGGTGGCCTTAGGTAGCAGTGGGGGGTTTAGGCAAAAAAAAATAGAGGATTTGGGCCAAAGGTGACAAGATACAGACAAAATGAGTGGCATGAGCCCCTAATGGGTTTTCTGGGACTGGTAAGCAGAGCTTGATATGATGGAATGATGAAATAGTGAAAAATTATCTTAAGGATAATGAAGGCAGTGAGATTTCTAGAACTCATAGTGTTTATGAAATTTGTTTCTAGAAATCTTAGGATAAGCATTTATTCATCTACAAAGGAAAAAATTACTTATGACTAACAAACACTAAATAATTTGTTAATAATTTCTTCAATTACTCAAAATTGGATGCACTTTCCACTGTCCATTCAAACTTCTTACCTTTTCTCTGCAACGATGTAATAGGATTGGCAATGTGTGAGAAGTTCCTGATGAAACTCTTGTAGTAACCTGCTAGTCCCATGAATGATCTGACTTCATCCAAATTTCTAGGAGCTGCCCACTCCATGATAGATTTTATATTTTCTGCATCTACTACTATTCCTGCCTTGGAATCAACATGTCCCAAGTAATGTACCCATTTCTAAAAGAAATTCTACATTCTAAGCTTGACATACAGCTGATGCTCTTTTAGAGATCTCAACAATGCTGATAAATGCTCGACATTCTCTTCCTCATTCATAGAATATACGAAGATGTCATCAATGAATACAATAACAAACTTGTCCAGATAAGGACGCAACACACTATTCATCAAGCAAATAAAAGTAACTAGAGCATTATAAAAATCTAATGGAACTACAACAAACTCATAATACCCATACATGGTCCCGAAAGCAATATTTTAGATGTACTCTTATTTGATGCATACCTGATGGTATCCCGATCTCAAATAAATCTCTCAGAACACTGCTACTCCCTTCAACTAATCAAACAAGTCTTCAATCCTCGAAAATGGGTACTTGTTCTTGATCGTCACCTTGTTCAATTGCCTTAAATTAGTGCACAACCTCAGAGTACAATCCTTCTTCTTCACGAAAAATACCAATGCACCACATGGTGATACACTTGGCCTAATGTATCCGTATCAAGAATTTCCTTCAACTGCAACTTCAACTCTGCCAACTCTGATGTGCTCATTTTGTAAGGTTACTTTGATGCTGGTGTTGCCCTTAGTACCAACTCAATAGAAAATTCTGCTTCCCTGTGAGGAGGAAACTATGGAATCTTTGTGATAAACACATCCTGAAACTGTTGTAAGACTGGATACATATTGAATATTTCTACATCCTCAACATCCTTTCCCTTGTTACTGGAAATATGAACTACAAACATCATGCACCCCTTCCTACAACTGCACTTAGCTTGCATAGTGTAGAAAATATAACAATGGGATTCAATATGATCTTGTAATGTACTAAACCAAAATACTAAATCCTTCTACAATTTGCAGAAAAAAAACACGATCACACAATCACATAACAAGTAAGAGAAAGAAACAAATAAATCGCACAACACAATATATATATGGGGAAAGAAACTCCTCAGAAACTCGTTATCTATATATTGCATATGGTCAAGATCATGAAACAATACAATGATATTCGTCCACTGAGAAACTCCTGCACTCTGTTGACTGCCTCACTCTGATCTACGCAAAATCAGTCTAATAATTAACAAATTATCAACCCCTTCCTTCCCATCCTTGCTTACACATTATTGGGCTAATTTAGCACCAATTAATTAGTGAATTCCCAATTAATAATTGTGCAATACTTCTCAGGCTTGCTAGCGACCTCCTGCATGACCTGTAGAATTTTCTAATAGTACAAATGATAGCTATCTTTCCTTTAACCCCAATCCCATCTGGGCCTTCCTTAGAAATGACATGCAACAACTATTTATAGAAAATTATCAATTAACTGATTGACCGCTCATTTTGAATTAAATCATATTTAATTCACTCGACCTATCTCTAGCTCATATCTCAGTTAAAACTAATTAAACTGATTTTAACTCAATTAATTGAGTTAACTAATTACAACTCATACATAACTATAACTAGACCACCTTAAATTATGGGAGAACTCTACAAGCCTCATCTCTCGCCCCCAACTCGAATTTCCTAATCTAACTTGGTCATTCTGAGCTAGTTAACTAATACAAGTTGTCATGTGATGGAATTATAATTTCTCTTCCAATTTAATTGAGGGAAAATTAAACCATAAGCCCATGGGTGCCATTTCTTATTTCCATTTCAACACTCCCTCTCAACAAGAAAGGGATTATCTTCTACCCCGATCTTGCCTCTGTGGAATTCAAATTTTCTTCTTTCCAATGCCTTCGTCAAAATTTCTGCATGCTGCTCCTTCATGGGAATGTACTCTAATGACATAATTAACCTCTGCACACAATGTTCGAGATGGTGATACCAGATATAAATATGCTTGGACCTGTCATGAAAAAATGGATTAACCGAGAGTTTGATGCAACTTTGGTTATCACAATGTATCACCGTCAGATCCATCTGTCGACCAAACAAACCAACAAGTATCTTCCTCATCCATATGGCCTCACATGCTACCTAACTGGTCTCTATGTACTCTGAATTTTCTGAAATGAGTGCAATTGATCTCTATTTCCTATTCTACCAAGAAACTCAGGTTTATCCTACACTAAAGATTCCCCTTGATGTGCTCTTCTTGTCATATGAACTCCATGCACAATCTGCATCGGTGAAGCCTTGAAGCTTCACTCCATTTTTATGTTTTTACCATAATCCATACTCTGTATTTACTTTGAGGTATCTGAACACATGCTTCCCTGCCTTCCAAAAGAGCTTGGTAGGCTTAACCATATCTTGACTAAGTTGGTTAACTGTGTAGCATATGTCTAGTTGTGTGTTCACCAAATACATGAGTGAACCCATAAGCTTCTTGTAAATAGTAGCATCCACTACTTCGCTTGAAGTAGCATCCTCCTTCCTCCAATTTCATGCTAGAGGAGTCTCCATGGTTTGATGCCCTCCATGTGGAAATTCCCTAGAATATCGTTGGCATACTTCCATATTTCCAATCCTAGAAAATAATGCAAGAGCCCCATGTCCTTCATATCAAATTCTCTTGCAAGATCCTCTTTGCAAGACTTGATGAGATGCTCATCACCTGTTAATATCAGATCATCGACATAAAGTACAATAATCAAAATCTTACCATCAACCACAATATGATATAGGTTCACATCCGCTTCACTCTTGGTGAAGCCCAACCCGGTGAAATAGCTGTCAATCCTGGTGTACCAAGCACGAGGTGCTTGCTTCAACCCATGCAGTGCTCTTGTGAGTGTGCACACATGCGAATCCCTATCTAAGGTCTCAAAACATTTCGGCTGATCAATGTACACATATTCCTCAATAACTCCATTAAGAAAGGATGTATTTCATCCATCTGATGTAGCTTCCAACCATCTACGCTGAGAGCACAATGATGGATCTAATAGATAAGTACCTTACGATTGGTGCAAAAATGTCATCATAGTCAATCCCCTCCACCTGAGAGAACCCTATGGCCAAAAATATGGCCTTATGCTTCTCCACACTCCCATATGCTACCTGCTTCACATTGTAGACCCACCTGGATCCTACAACTGACTTCCCCACCGGTCTTGGCACATATTCCCACGCACTTTTTCTGATAATGGAGTCATACTCCTCAACCATGGCATCAACCCACACTGGTTGTTGCACTTCTTCCTCAAAATAGGATGGTTTTATCTCAATACCTTCGCTCATAAGAGCCATGTATCCAGTGTACTACTCCAGGGACCTTCTTTTCCTATGCTCTAATGTGGGTGCTTGAACATTCTCTCTCGCATATAACAACAATCTTTCAGCCTATCTGGTGCGCTTCCTTCCATCTTTGGTGGATGGATCTGCATGAGTGGTTTCTACCAGTCTCTATTCCTCTACTTGTGGTTGCTCCATATCCTGAGGTTCATCCTTTGGAGCCAAGAGCTCCTTAACTGCATGCAACTTAAGCTCCCTCTTAATGAAAATCACATGAATTTATTCATCAAATTTCACATCTCTTCTAATCACTATCATACTATGTGTTGGAAAGTACACATGATAGTTGTGTGGTGTATCAGCGTACCCCACAAATATCCACAACTCTGCTATTGGATCTAGCTTCTTCTTGAAATCTTTGGTCACATGGTAGTAAAAAAATGAACCAAAAATTTTAAAATATGACACATCTGGTGTTTTACCTTAAAAAATCCTCCTCTTGTGTACTCATCCCAAGTATTCGATGAGGACTTATGTTCTGCAAAAATAATTCTTTATTACATGCTTCTGCCCATATATGCAACATTAGGCCCTGACCATGCAACATATCTTGTGCTACTCCCACAATAGTTCTGTTCTTTCTTTCTGCAACCCCATTCTATTATGGGTTATGAGGTGGTATAAATTCTCCTTGAATTCCTTCTAAGGAACACAAGTTATTGAATTCGTTAAAGATATATTCTCCACCATTGTTTCTCTTCAGAGCCTTCACCTTCTTCCTTGTATCTTTCTCGATAAGTGCCTTTAACTCACAAAATTTGGAGAACGCCTGATCTTTCTTTTGCATGAAGAAAATCCAAAACTTTCTTGAAAAACCATCAACAAAAAGCGCATAATACCTGTGCCTTACTGTGGAAGCTATCAAGAACAGTCCACACACGTCTGAGTGAACTCTCTCAAGGATTTTCCTGGCTCAAGTTTCCTTCCCATGAAAGGTGTCCTTGGTATACTTTCCCAATGTATACCCTTTGCATATATCTCTCTGCGCAAGTGCACCCTTTGGAAGTCCTGTAGAAATATGTTGCGTGATCTTCAAGGCACCATGGTGAATATGGCCCAATCTCTTGTGCCATAACTCACTAATGTCTCGGCTCTCCACCTTCTCTTCTTGCATGGTCAATGCAACACAATTTTCTACTTCTAAATTTTAGAGGTTCTTTACTCGAACCCTAATATTTTTCACCCATCGCATGGCTTTGTGAAGAAGCAACACCTTTCCTTCACTGAAGATCACATCATATGCACGATCTTCCAACATGGTTATAGAAATCAAATTATTCTTTAAACGAGGAACATACATGACATATTTTAATGTGAGTGGATTACCTGACTCTGTCTGGAAAGTAAATATACCAACAATGGTAGCGCTATGCCTCCTGTCGTCACCCATCTTGATGTGCATCTGGAGATCCTTCTCCTCCAAGCTACTGGATAATTATTTGTTACCGGTCATATGGAATGAAGCTCCACTATCCAATTACCACACAGAACCAATCACTGATAACACCATGCATGCGATGAAAGTGAAGACTAACTCTTCCTATGAAGCAAGTGCTTCACCTGTTGCTCCTCCTGAGGCCTTCTTGTTAGTCTTGTTCTGTCAAAAATTTGTGGCATAGTTTCCATGCTCATTATAGTTGAAACATTTTACCTTTGAAAAGTATAACTTCTTTTGTGCCTTGCCAGACTCGGATTTGAATGGGACGCCTTCCCTTTTCCTTTCTTCACCTTTCCAGCAATGGAAAAATTATCCTCATCATCAGTATTTGATGAGGATCCATCTATGGTGATTTTATGAATTTCTTCTTGTACGAAGTTGAACAAAAATCATTCCTAGTCTAGTAGCTTCTCCTTCCCATTCACTAGACCTATCTCTAGCTCATCTCTTAGTTAGAACTAATTAAAATTATTTTAACTCAATTAATTGAGTTAACTAATTACAAATCACAAATAACTGCAACTGGACCCCCTTAAATCACGGGATAACTATACATGCCTCCTCTCTGGCCCTCAACTTGATTTTCCTAAGCTAAATCAGTCATTCTGACTTATTTAACTTATATAAGTTGTCATGTGATGCAATTTCAATTTCTCTTCCAATTTAATTAAGGGAAAATTAAATCAGAAGTCCCATGGGTGCCATTTATTGTTTCCATTTCAACACATAGTTGTGACCATCCTCACTGATGTAGGCTTCTTCTTTCCCTGCAAGATTCTTTTTTCCCCATTATCATCAAGGCACTCAATAGCCTTATCATAGAAATCTACCTTGGTCCTGTGAAAATAAACCTAGACCATACCCAAAAGCATACTATATGACCCCAATGGTAGTACATTCAAATGTGCTGCTGTAGGCATACCATTCAACTCAAATTCACAAGCTCTTACCTAGTGATGAACTCTCTTCTTAGTACCTGTAACCAACTGCACCAACTAAGAGTCCGTGTGCACTTCTTTTCTCAAGCTACACTTATCCACCAGGTTAGCATTAACATAACTATAATCATATCCAGGATCAATCAAAATAGAAATAACTAGATCACAAAGCTTAATTCCCATCTCAACAATAGATGCTTGGTGATCTTCTTTCCTGTTTCCCATAGCTGCATAAATCCGAGGAATACTATGACCAACATCCCCAAATTTTGACGCCTCCTTAGCACTATAGATTTGATTCCTACCTCCCTGGTACAATGGAAAATCCTTCTTATGATGATCTTTGCCATATATCCAACACTGCAACAATACTCTACTATTGCCTCTAGTCTTCTACTCTCCAAGCTACAACCAATGTCCCTTCTCAATTATATTGAACTTCTTGTAAGGAACCACATTTTCTTTCTCACCTGCATCTTGAGGTCTTACTCGCTTCGATGGCCACTTCCCTTTAACTTTATCATTTAATTTCAAATCACGTTTAGGCTCAACATTATGCTTTGAATGTTCATAGCAATGCTTCAAATTCCAGATGGCTTCCTTTAACAATCTAGGCTCATCAAACTCAATCTAGTCTCTATCTGCTGCTGGAAATCCATTGACGAACCTCTGAATCTTAGCCTTCTCCTCCTTGAGATATGGCACATATCTCAACATCTCCAAGAACTTTCTAGCATAATCATAATTTGTTATAGAACCCATCTATAGCTTATAAAACTCCTTATCTCTATCATCACAGTACCTGTCTTATAGTTACTTCTTCTTGAATATCCTATTGAAATCATCCCAAGTCAAGTATTCTTCTCAAATGCCCTTGAAATTCTTCACATATTCCCACCATATATATGCTTTCCATTTAAGACTGAAGGTGGCTATCTTGAATTTCATGTTTTCTGAATAGTTATGCAATATGAAGAATTTCTTCATCCCAAGCAACCATGCATTTTCATATTCTTACTTATTCATCTTTCTATCAAATGTAGAAGGCTTAAATTTCTTGAACTCCTGAGGTAAATACTCACTCCTCCTATAAGGTTGATGACGATGATGACTGTGATGATGTCTCCTGGATGAGGAACTAAATGATGCCTATGCATACCAATCCTCTTATCAGGTGTATCCAATGATATACCATCTCTAACTGTGTCTTATCTATCCCATCTATATTTAGACCGAGATCTGCTATGATAGGCTCAATTAGTTTTCTTTTCCTTATCTTGACTGATCCTCAACTGTCGCTGTTTCTAAAACGATGAGAAGATTTGAAGAATTGTTGCATTAACCTATACCTGCTTCTCCTGATCCATTGCAAGTGTTTCTTGAGCCTCAACCAACCTATCATTGTATTCTTTGCAACTTTTGATCTCTACCCTCAAACTCCTCAATGTATTTGCTATACCAGGAGAGTACTCTTCTCCTTGCTACCCAATTGATCTGTAGGGAGAGTCACACAAACTGTATTCTACCATTTTTCTTGTCATATTGGATTTTCTTCTTCCTAAAAGTGTACCATGTCAGATAAAACAAAATAGATACCAAAATCAAATCCTTACCTCAATGGTGTTCACGGGAGGCTTATCTCATCTTCAAGATCAATCCACATTAGCATGTAGATGTATAATAATAAGAATATACATATAATAACATAGAAGCATAGCAACATCATGCATGACCATATCTTGGGCTTCATAATTTTTATATTTTCTTATCTTATTCGTTTGTGTTTATATTAGTTTTTAATTGTTTTGTGTATAGAATATGATGATTCGTGTGATATTGATTCTAGAAGAAGGGTCAATAGCTTTCTATTGATTTATTTCTTTGATGAATGAACTTAGACCATGAAAGACATTGTTTTACTTATGGATTGGGTTGTTATTTGAACAAGAATATTTAATGTGAGTTGTTGTTCCATAGAATAGTAAGGAGAAGCGGACTATTCAAAGTTGTTCGAAAAAATTTAGTCCACCAAACGAAATCAACCTCTATCATGGAACAAATCAGTTGGGGGAAATATCTTGGCTCAACCATTCCAGGAATATTTTGATATTTTTATGATTTGAATTAACCATTCTGAGAATATTTAGATTCTCGGGATCGCTTCATATTTGAAACATAATCATTTTTTTATATGAAAAGGGGATTGAACCTCACTAGTTTAGGTTGAAGACTTTGGAGTAAAGTTGTAGTAATTTTGAGTTATATTGTAATCTTTTACAAAATTTTTCTGTTTGGTTCACTATAATTTAATAAAGAATTTTTTTGTTCAAATTAACATATCGCACTGAGTTAATTTCAAGGCAGTAAATTCCATTGATTTTGGGCCCGGTCCTGAAACTTCTATTGTCCTCTGTATCCGTAAGTTTTTACTTTTATGTTCATTTTTGTCATTCACTTATTTTATTGATCTCTAGATGTAATTTCTATTAATTATATTTATTTTCAAAGTGTTTTTTACAACAATAATAATTGATATCATATAAATTAGATTCATTTCTCTTGGTTTCTTAGAATGTTATTTCCCTTTGTAGTTTTCGTTTGGTTAAATTAGATTTATTGACGCTCATGATTTTATATTATATCTGTTGAATTTGTTTCTAGATAAAGTGTTGTTCCCCTCCTATATATTTTGTTCCCTAGGAAACAACTTTATAATCGATTGGATTTCTTCACTGTTTTAGTAGGAAATTTAATGATTTCGATTTCCTTATTCGGTCTGTTCATTTTGACTTGAATTTTAGGAGTTAAGAGTGAGTTATTTATTTATGCAAGTGTGATTTGTTCCTTTTTATATTCCTTTTCCTTCTTTTAGATTCACATAAGTTACTAGACATTAGCATCATTTCTTTCACAAATTGTGTGGACAACCTTGAAATAAATAGACGAAACCTTGTGTTGATAAGTAATGTCTAGATGATTAGTTGTTTTCATTAAGAAATAAAGGTTGTACAAATATTCTAAGACATGTCCCTCAAGATTTTGGTATTAAAGACAGAAGGTAAGAGCCTATGCACACACTAAATAAAAAACTTGTGCCAGTGCCTACCCTCAGCAGATACATTTAGATTTTTTTGTGTGTATGACTAGAAAGAAGCCTAAGACTAGGAACCCGATATATATATACCCCAAAACCACCAAAACCCAAGGTCAAGTTGGCCTTGAAATAAATACCTTTATAGATGAAATCATTCACTGATTTGAGCCCCAAGCATTGGTAGGCCCCCAAAAAAAATATGGGAAGGGTTCTACTATTTCCCCTCATGTAGAAGGATCATTTGTTGCAGCTAACACTGAGATTCACAATACAACTGTATTATATGAGAAAATATTTCAAGATACATTTTTTGGGCACACCATTTCTTCTAGAAAAAGTGAGGGAAAATATTGCAATTTAAGAGAGGGTGAAGGTGAGAAAAGTAAGCCATACCTTCAACTTTTTGAGCCAAAAATTCTTGAAACACGTATTGTGAAGAGAGAACCTAATTTTTTTTATCTAAATAGTTTTGTGAGACTAGGACAAGGTCTGGTACCCAACCAACATATTACTTTCTAGATAATACCTACTGATCATGAAATTCCTGACGACTATTGGGAAATTTTTGAGCAAATGGAAAACACAATAATGGGAACCCAAACTACAACCATAGAATATCTTATCGTTGATCCTCAGGAAAATGCACCAATGAAATCCATCACATTGCAGAATATTCTAGATTTTCATAGAATGGATTTTGAGGATCCTCATGTGTTTATATTTGAGTTTGATGTTTTATGTCAAGGTTATAACTATACTACCAATCCCCAGAAACTGAAACCATTTCCTTCTACCTTAAAAGGAGAAGCATTATGTTGGTTCATGGGATTAGGAGGGAGCACTATAAACTCATGGTATCAAATGAAAGAAAAATTTCTCACTAAATATCAGGACTATTATCAGTCTAGAGACTTAAAAGAGGAAATATTTAAAATGATGTCAAAAGAATATGTGACTCTAGAAGAATATGTTGAAAGGTTTAAATATAATTTTTAAAGATCACCATATGCTACCCTACCTAAAGATGTGTTGAAAACTAATTTGATTAGGGGCATGAAATATGAATGGATAGAAACAATTAATTTAATCAGACAAGGTGATATTTATAAAGATTAATATGATGATATCATAAAATTGTGTATCAAGTGCTCACAAGGAACTACACGCACCAAAACCGGAATTCGAGATCCTCTCAACATATCTAGCAGAATTGCAAGTGGAGGAGTTACGCGGGAAGAAATTGGTAATATTTTAGAAAATTTTAAAAATGATATTTTTAGCAAATTGAATACATAGTTGGATGTGTTATAGCTGAAGAAAAAATAGGTTGATGCAGAGCAGGCCTTGGATATTTAATGTCCTCACTGTCGGAAGAAACATAATTGCAAAGAATGTTTGTTGGACACAATTGAAATATGTGCTATCTGCGTTAAGGATCACTCAAATACATGGTGTCCCTCACTCACTAGATTAAAATATGTATTCAAAGAAGCTGAGGAAGACATGGAACCAATGTATCTCATGGCACAATGATGTGAGTGGAAGAACCGCCCTATAGGTATGATACAATATCCTTCTTTGTTTTCTTCTGGTCAATATTCTCAGCAACAAATTCCTGGGTCAACATGGTAGGGTCAAGAATATTTTAATACCACTCGGAAACCTCAATCATATTTTGAATCACCCTAGATGAATTAACCATTCATTGTATCTTCGTGTCCAAACCAATAGTATCCTACATTGTCATGGAAACATCCAACCAATAATTCATATCCTTCACAATGGGAAAATTCATCTATTTGAGGACCAATGTGGTCTTAGAATTGGTAGCGTCCTGCAGGAGAAATCAATCAATCGGCTGATACGCTGCCTCGGTCACAACAACCATTGCAAACTCCACTTCAATCACCTCTAAATGTTCCACTGCCTTTATTTCCTCAATTTTCTACGCAACCAAATCCTAATCTGAATAACAAGCGTGTCCAATATTTTCTGATTTTTAAAAACTCATATCGTGGCTCTACCTCCTTTGAGTGCAATGAGCTATGGCTGAGGTTTGGATGAAATTTTTTTCTAGCAGAACCCATAGAAAACCAAGGGCAAGAAATGGATGAAATTTCTGTCGAGGAGCATCCCTTACCCAAACACCCTTCTTCCACTATAGTTGTCACTGAAACATAAACATCTGATAAGGAAACCAAATGACAAGAGTCTGCCAAAACTACGAACACCGCTCCTCAATTCCCTGAGAGACTCACTGTGATCAAAACACCTGTTTGTTCTGATTTTGATATCATAGGGGGAATTAAAAAAATTATGTAGTAAAATCCCTCTTCTCCAGGCTATTCAGAATGTCCTGATTTATGCTAAGAATATTAGAGAACTCTGTGCTAAAAAGCCTAGGGAAAACCAAAAGACCCTTTTACAGTCCATGTTCTTGGGACACTCTCTGTTCTCATTTTGGATAAACATATACCTATTAAATATGATGACCCCATAAACCCAGTAGTCACTTTTCAAATTCAGGGTCATAGTTTCCCAAACATCCTCGTGGACTTAAGAGCCACAATAAATATTTTAACTATAGAAACTTGTGGAATCCTTGGAATCACTGCATTCAAACCAACCTCCATCATGTAGAAGTTGGTTGACAGGTTTGTAGTAAAACTAGAGGGAACATTGGATGATATTATCATTTCAGTATATTCCTAGGAATAACTAGTAGAATTTCTGGTTCTCAATCCTAGAAATAGATTGGATGGGCACCCTTTAATATTAGGAAGGCCATGGATGGAAACTTCATATATGTATATTGAATGTCAGATATGAAATATGATGATTGCAAAAGGGAAATCCATTAAAAATCTTGTCCTATACCCGCCTACAAGACCCAACCTAACAGTCGATGATTACCAATCAATTCCCCCCAAATATTAGGAAGGAAATATGCGTTCTCCTCTTACTTTGGATGAACCTCTTATTTTGAAAAGAAAAACTAAGGACAATGTGATTAATGGTTTTATTAACCATCCTTACACTATTGGGAATCCAACATGTGAAATGTTAAAAGCTATGCTTGACAATGAGGCCCAATGAGATCCACTAGAGGTTCTGAACAATGAACATATACCCACAACTGTAGTTCATAATAGTGCTCCCATCGAAATTGAGCCTGGTAAGACTTTAAATATTAATTCTAATCTTGATGATCTGCAACATGAAAAATTAATCTAAATCCTCCAGAAATATAAACATGCCTTTGCTTGGGAATATTTTGATATGCGAGGCATCGACCCCCAATTATGTACACATCACATTTATATAGAAAAATATGCCCGCACTATTCACCAAACTTGAACAAGATTGAATCCATACCTTAGGGATATAGTAAAATAGGAATTGCAGGAACTCCTTAATGTTAATTTCAAATATCCTATTTCGGATAGCCAATGGGTTTCACCACTGGTTGTAGTCCCTAAGAAAAATGGAAAATAGAGGTTTTTTTTTGGATTATAGAGAATTAAATAAAGCTACGCAGGAATACCAATTTCCTCTTCCATTTTTAGATCAAGTCCTTGACAGTCTTACAGGAAAGAATTTTTTCTCTTTTCTGGATATTTTTAGCAGATACAATCAAATTCAGATTGCTCCAGAAGATTAGGAAAAGACCACGTTCACCTGTCCTTGGGGAACATTTGCATACATGGTTTTCCCATTTGGGTTGTGCAATGCACAAACCACTTTTCAGAGGGAAATATTGAGTATTTGTTTTGACACATTTAGTGAAGGGCTTGAACTATACATGGATGATTTCACTCCTTATAGTAGTGAGTTTGACCAAGATTTGTAGAATTTGGAAAAAGTTCTTGAACATTGCATAACTACCAGATTATGCCTTCGCAATGAAAAGAGCCATATGATGGTGAATTGAGGCATTTTTCTGGGGAATTACATTTCTGTTACAGGAATTCAGGTAAACCCAAAAAGGATTGAGGTAATTCTCACACTTCCTAGTCCTCCTACACCAACTGAGGTGCATAGTTTCCTCGACTATGTTGGTTATTACCGCTATATTATAGATTTTTTTTTCAAAAATAGCAACACCATTGTACGTATTGACAAGAAATGTGGAATTTGAGTGGACTGATAGGTGTGATATTTCTTTTACATATCTGAAAAACTTGGTCTTAAAAACCCCCGTGTTATGCGGGGAAATTTGGTATTTTCAATTCCACATTTCATCCGATGCATTAGATACAAAAATAGGGGTTGTAATTGGACAAGAAGAAGATAAAAAGCCTTATGCCATTTATTATATCAACAAGAATCTTACACCGGCAGAGATAAATTATACAGTGACGGAGAAATAATTTTTAGTTTTTTTATATTCTATTAATAAATTTTGTCGCTATATAATAGGATACCCAATAATTTTATATACTGATCATTCCGCCATTAGGTATTTAGTCAATAAACATGTTACTAATGGTTGAATAACTCGTTGGATGTTGTTATTGCAAGAATTTGACATCACAATAAAAGATCGAAAAGGGAAGGAAAATATTGTTGCATATTTTTTTTCCAGAATTCTGTTGGTAGCAGAGTTTTCACCTACATAGGACCAATTTCTAGACTAACATTTGTTCGTGGTTTCCTTCAAAACACCTTGGTACACTAATGTCGCCAATTACCTGGCAGTAGGGAAATTTCGAACACATTTACCACCCCGAGAAAAGAATCTAATTGTTCAATGTAGTGCACGGTTCTCCTGCATCGATGGGTATATTTTTCATATAGGCTCCGATCTTCAAATACGTAGATGCATTAGGGAATAAAAAATTTATGATATTTTTAAAGCTTTTCACAAAGAGCCCTGTAGTGGGAATTTTTCTGATCGAAAAATTGGGCATAAAATTTTACATATGGGCTATTATTGGCCCACAATATTTAAAGATGCTAAAAAGTATGTCCAGAGCTGTCATAATTTTTAGAGGATGGGTCGCCCCATTCAGGCCGATGAAATGACCTCGCAATGACAAATTGTAGTTGAACCTTTCAAAAGATGGGAGTTGGATTTTGTGGGCCCCTTCAACCCATCATCAAATCAGAAAGTATATATTTTGTTCTGTACAGGCTATGCGACTAAATGGGTGGAGGCGGTAGCTCTCGCAAAGGCTACAAAAGATACAGTTATTAGTTTTCTATTTGAATTGTTCGTGCGTTATGGATTTCCTAGAGAGATCTAGACAGATGGGGGCTCACATTTCACTGGCCATTTTTGGGTGCAACCCAACTTGGCCTCAATTTTGGCTAAGCCTTCACATTTTGAGAAGAAGAGTGTGAAGTGTACCACGCAACAAAACATTTTGGAGATACCGCGTGGTATCTTAGGGACTTCGGGGTGGGTCAAAGCCCCTCCTTTTATAACAGGTTTGAGTTAGATTTGATTGAATGTTGCTTATCCCATGGTATTTAGATGATGTTTTTGTAATGATGTAATACTATATAAGGGAATGTAATACCATATAAGGGGATGCAATGCTAGACAAAGTCAATATGTGATTACAATTTCTATGGTTACGAGCTAGTTTTGTACCTCTCTTTTGTAGCGAAGGAAAGGATCTACAACTAAGTGCACAAAGACCTTGGAAGAGTTTGCATCTTAGTGCACAAACCACCTCCAGCTGTGTGCGCAAGTTGGAGAGTTGAATGTACTTAAAATATCCATCATAATAGAAAATAAGAAGTTTTGTGAAGATATTCTATGTTCTTATGTGTTTCTTGTCTACTTTCTTAATATCAGTGTTGTGAAGTAGTTGTTACAATTGTGTGTTATAACAATACAATTTTATGATGTTGTATAGTGTGTTCTATTGAATGTGGCAAAGTAAGTGAAGGGTTTAATACTGTGCATTTATTTTATGTATGTTAAAATATAACAATAGCATACTAGATTTTTCACATTGCATAGTACCTCAAGGTTGCAGAAACATGGTTCTGAAACCACCCATAGTCACCTTGGGTGAGATTGTGCTATGCTTGTAGGTCGCTTCTGAAAGGGCTAGTGATCAAGGGTTTTTTTAATGAAAAACATAGATTGAACCTGGGTCAAGCCCAAACGAGCCGACAAATGGTTTTGTTTTCGGGACTGAGATTTGTTTGAGGGATATGTGGATGTGGCACCCGTCGAAGAAGGAAATTCAAGATTGGATAGTTCAGAAGGAATGAGAATTCACAGATCAAGAGAAAAGAAACCCTCGTATAACATCTGAAGCATGGTTACAAAGGTATATTTTCATAGAAACATATGAAATTTTCTTTGGATCATTCCCTGGTGAATTATATGAGTGGGTGTAAAGGTTGAATTAAAGGAAGAATTGATTTAAGAATGGCAAACCTACATCGTGGAGAACTGATATAGTGACTCAAGAGAACTAACAAAAATATTTAAGATTTTTTGACTTCTGGATTGATATCATATTGGGTGGATTCATTACTGGGTTCGCTATAGATTCAAATGCATTGGACAACGAAGCAGAGTGAATATTTTTCAAAGGACCATGAGGTAAGTATATGAATTCTTTGAAAATGTGGATTAAGATTCTTTTATGTGAAAAGGGAGTTTTGCGGATGCAATCATACTGCTAGCTTACTTATGTTTGGAGGAAGAAGTAAATCTGAGCAAGAAATCAAATCAACGGAAATTGGAAAAAGGTATAGAGTAGATACCAGAAAGAGATATCGCGAAGAAGATCCAAAGTCCTTCTTAGAGACTGATTATATCCCTCTGTTGAGTGAATCTAAAGGTGAAAAAGAAGAAAAATATCTTGAGAAGTCCTAGGAAACTTTGCAGTATACGACCCCCTTACTACATGAGAGTTTGCCGAAGCCAAAATCTAGTAGTAATCAGGGTGCTGGTGGTCTCCCTACTCCCCCTACCCCTCCTACCCACCATTCCCCTCCCCCTACCCCTCCCACCCCAAAAAAAGGTATTCCTAATGATATTAAGATACATTTTTTTAGAGGAATTGGTTCATAGGAGCCAGAATCGTTTTCATTTCTAGACGAAGTTGTATGGACAACAAAGAAGATCACTAACGAAGATATAAATAAGGCACAATTCATTATGACACTACGAGATAGAGTGCTGACATGGTACTTGAAGTATTCGACCACTCATAACGGTAAATTTGCAGATATTAAGAAAGAACTGATACAAGAGTTCAAGAAGTTGAAGTCTCAATCACGGTGAATTACTGAGTTAATGGAGATCAAAAAGAAATTAAATGACTATGTTTGGGAGCTTGATCAAAGGTTTAAGGTGTTATTGGATCAAGTGAGTTTCAACATACCACCAGAGTAGCATAAGGAATGGTTTATAGCTGCATTTTTGCTACATATTAGGTTGCCATTAACAAAACGGAGGATAGCAACTCAAGACGAAGCTTTGGAAATTATGATGAAGTTGGAAGCTTCACCGACAGGGGAAACTAATGAAGGTATGCAGGAGATTTAGAGTCAGCTGGAAAACCTGACCTTGAAATTGCAGGATATCAAGAAGGGAAAATAAGTTATAGAAGGAGTTTGGTGTACAAAGTGCAAATCAGAGGGCCATTCTAAAGAAAAATTCCCTGTTTTCATAGATTACTTGGCTAGTGGAGCACCTAATCCCTTGAATGCAGGATCTAATCAGTGGTACGAGATATGTAGAACTATAGGAAAACATCGCTCTAAATATTTTTATTTGTTGTAGAAATATTTGAAGACCCCAAGGAATCTATTTTGAAAATTTTGTAATTCAGTAGGACATGATGAGAATAACTATCAAAGTTATGATCTAATGATGGAGCACAACGCTGATGCTTATAGAATGAAAGTAGAGTAGCGTGCACATGAGGCTAGTGTACAACACGGTGGTCAAGGAGGTTATCAAGGAAGAGGTCGAGGTGGTGGAGCTGGTCAAGGAATAGATCATATCATTTGCTAAACCTGTGGCCGGACATGTCACTTTGCAAGATATTTCCAGAATCCTACTATGACATGTAGGTACTACAAATATTTTGATCATGTGATTGAATATTGTCATGTAATGATGGCAAAGATGTAAGAGAAAAGAAAACAACATCCCACACAGAACATCCAAATTATGAAGGCTGAAAGAAGGACTAATGAACCTTGTGTTAATATTTTCACTAGAAGTGGAGCTGTGACTGGAAGTGATAAAGAAGATGGAAAGAAGGAATTCAAAAATATAGGTGCACAGGTTAAAAAGAATCCAAGGAAAGTTGCTATTTTTGATGTCTAGAGAGAAAAGTAGGTGTTTGATGTCTAGTGAAGTTTAATGGATGCAGGAGCTTCGAATTCTACTACATAGCCAAGGCCTAGCAACCGTGACATGACAGTAGTTCTGACACAGAACCAAGCAGTGATGTGGAATCAAGCTTTGACAACAGATCAAGCAGATAATTTAAAATCCTTATTGCATATTTGTATGAAGTTATTAAGAGATCAAAAGGTGGTAGAATGTCTTAAGGAATTGATAAATTCCCATGCATCAAAAGAGACACCGTGAAGTGAGATACGCACAGTTAATAATGTACATCGACAGAAGATAACTGGGAAAGAGATGGGACTTAGTGCGCATATTGGAGAATATGAAATGGATCAGGTTATTATGGATTTCGGATCTAATGCTAATGTTTTGACAAAGCAGACATTTGAAATAATGGGTAAGCCGAAGCTACAATGATCAAATATTTAGTTAAGACTGGAAAATCAACAAAATATATTTTCTATGGGAAGACTATCAGGTGTCACAGTAGATATTGAAGGAGTTCACACCATGATGATTTTGAAGTAATAGAAATTGTTGATGATCGTAATATTTATCCTTATTTTCTTGGAATTTATTGGGCAAGGGAAAGTTTTTCCATCATCAATCTAAAGAAGAGGCAAATGATATTTGAAGGAAGCAATATGATGGTGATTGTTCCCTTAAATCCATCAAAGGGAGTAAGATATACAGAGCTAGTGACATTGATAGCATCTATCAATTAACAACCAAGGAAGAAGATTGTATTAATCCTACTTCAAATGGAAAGCTGAGTTGGGACCATAATAGTACCCGCAAATCATATTCAGAAGAAGAATTGGAGAATTGGAAGAAAATATTGCATGAAATATCCACAAAGCACTGTGCAAGAATTAAAAAAGTAGTTTTCTCTATGAAATCAGAAGTATGTAACCTGCCTTACTATGATGGTTTGGGTAATGTATAAAATTTCCTTAATGATTATGAAGAAAGGGTACTAGAAGATTAAAGATTTTTATCTTTGGATACAACCCTAAGATATACCCCTCCTAAATGGTCGAGCACACACAAGAATAATATAGGAGATTGGTAGGTGTGTCGAAGATTAATGTGGATAAGGTTTGGACAAGTGGAAATATAAATAAAGAAAAAATATAATGCTGAAACTGACCCTAGAGAGCATATCTAGTTCTGCACTGCAACATGGAAGGAGATTCCACAACAGGAATGGGTGCATGGATTTATTCACACATTGAAGACAATTCCTATGAATTGGTACTTGGAAATAGAGTCGTGACACTATACTATGAACTGGGTATACTTGGTTGATGGGTTTATACTAACATTCAATTTTGAGGATGAATGTACAGGCATAGATTCAACGCTGGAGGTAGTAAAAGAGAAGATATTTGAAGGTGTATCCACACTAACATGGAAGAAAACTAATTGGGATGCACAGATGGAGTATGAACTAGAATGCTATAATATTACTGCAGAAGAAGAATAATACCCCCAAACATCGACATAGTAGAATCAGAATGGAGCCACGAAGTGCATCGACAAAATGTAGAGATGCTAGATATCACACAACCATTGAAGAACAAGAAGGTGAACATTGGATTAGAATAGGACCTTAAGTTTGCAATAGTAGGATATTACTGGGACAAGGAGACAGTAAAAAAAATCACAAAATTATTGCATGAATATCCATAACTATTTCCCACTAAATTTTTAGATATGAAGGGAATATTAGGAGATTTGGGAGTCATGAAGATTCCTCTGAAGCCTGATGCAAATCCAATCAAACAAAGAACTTATAGGTTGAACCCAAAGTACAAGGATAAAGTGAAGATAGAACTAGATAAGATGATAACAATAGGGGTTATTGAACCCGTTGAAGAGTTATAATGGGTAAGTCCTATGGTGGTGCAGGAAAAGAAGAAAATGGGAGAGATCAGGATATGTGTATACATAAGGAAGTTGAACGATGCATGCTTACATGATCCTTTTCCCACCCCTTTCACAGATGAATTATTGGATAATGTAGGAGGTCGAGAAGCCTATTATTTTACAAATGGATTTTCAGGATATCATCAGATCATAATTGCACCTGAATATCGACACAAGACCACATTTGCTACAAAATGGGGCTCATATCAGTATACAATGATGCCTTTTGGGTTGAAGAATGCCCCTGATATATTTTCCAGAGTGGTGGTCGTATCTTTTAAGGAGTATATTCACAAGTTTTTGGAGGTATACTTTGATGAATAGACAATATTTGGACAGTTGAACAAACATGTTGGGAGCTTAAGGATTATTCTTGACACTTGTAGACAACATCAGATCTCTTTGAATCTAAAGAAGTGCATATTCTATGTGCATTTTGGTATATTGTTGGGACATGTTGTTTTCATGCAAGGACTCATGGTGGACCCTACGAAGATTGTTGTCATTGTAAAATTGGATCCACCTAAGACAATAAGACAACTGTGCACTACATTGGGACATACATGATACTACAGAGTATTCATTAAGGGATATGCGTAGATCACTACACCAATGGAGAAACTTTTGAAGAAAGATGTGACTTTTCAGTGGGATGAAGAGTGCCAAATAACCTCGACATACTAAAAGAGAAGATGGTAATTGCACATATTCTAGTATTCCCAGACTGGAATAAGGAATTCCATGTCCATGTCGATGCTTCTTGCATAGCTTTAGGAGTGGTATTGGCACAACCAGGTGAAGGAGAAATTGACCATTCTATAGCTTTTGCAAGTAGGAAGTTTTAAACAACAAAGAAGAACTACACTACCACATAAAGAGAAGGCCGAGCTATGGTGTACGCTCTGCAGAAATTCAGAAATTATTTGTTGGGATCACATTTTAAGATGTTCACAGATCATTCTTCCTTGAAGTACTTCGTCAACAAGCCTTTATTAGGAGGGAATATTTGTATATGGTTATTGTTATTTTAGGATTATAACTTTGAAGTTGTTGTTAAACCAGGAAGACTGAATGTAGGACCTGACCATATGTCAATATTGGAAACAGCAGAAGAACTAACAAGCATAGAAGATAATATCCCTTATGTGCAGTTGTTTGCAATCAGAGTAGAAGATGACTACTTTGTAGACATTATTTACTATTTTACCTCGAAGGGATGGCTCCTTCAGAATATACTACGTAGTAGAAGAAGGAATTAGCGATGATGGCAACTGAATTTTCATTGATAGAAGGACCACTATATAAGATGGAACTAGATGAGATACTGCGTAGATATGATTTTGAACATGAAAGATTGATGATTCTAGCATAAAATCATGGAGGTGAAACTGGTGGACATTATGCAAGAAAGGATATTGCACAAAAAATATTGAGAGCAGGATTGTGGTGGCCCACTCTACATAAGGATGCAAAGGAGTATTGTAGAGCATGTGATATATGTCAAATAATGGGGAAGCCCTCTAGAAGAGATGATATGCCATTGGTTCCAGAAGTTAAATTGTAGGATTTTGACAAATGGGCTATTGATTTTTTTGGACCTATCAACCCACCTGGAAATAAGACTGGTGCGAGGTACATAATAACTGCGACTGATTATTTGATAAGATGGGCCGAAGCACAACTAGTAAGGAATTGTAGCACAAAAACTGCATCGAAGTTTACTTTTGAGTATATAATGTCTAGATTGGGGTGTCCGAAGATATTGATGATTGACCAAGGCTCACATTTTCTGAATCAGACTATTGAAGCATTGACTATGGAGTTTCAAGTCTATCACCAGAAGAATACATCTTACCACCCTCAAGCCAATGGGACAGTGGAGACATTTAATAAGATTTTGGACACTGCGCTCACCAAAGTATGCAATGTTAATAGAGATGACTGGGATTTCATAATTCCAAATGTTTTATGGGCTAACAGGATCACATGTAAGAAGTTGATAGGTCAGACAAATTTCAGGTTCATATATGGAAAAGAAGTCGTGATTCCCATGGAGTATATTTTTCCTAGCTTGATAATTACAACCTTCATAGACATGGAATACCCTCAAAAAATGGAGGAAATAATGTCACAGTTGGTTTCTCTAGAAGAAGATAGAATTGTAGCAGGATTTCATCAACAGGTGCATAAAGCAATACATAAGGCTTGGCATGACATGCATATCAAAAAAAAGAAGTTCAAGGTAGGAGACCTTGTTATCCTCTATGATAGTAAGTTAGTAAAATTTCGAGGAAAATTCAAAATGTATTGGTTGGGCCCATATATTATAAAGAATATTGCTGATGGTGGCATAGTTCAATTGGTGAAGTTGAATGGAGAATTGATTCAGGGAAGGGTAAATGACAGTAGGTTAAAGTTGTACAGGGATGACCCTACCCCTACAGATTCACACTGAATAAGAAAAAGGAGGAAAGTATTAGTACCACCTGTAGTTGAAAGTGGGCACTGGGCTATAAAATACTCTGCCGAAAGAGAACTTCAACGAAGGGAGTTGCTTCACTACAGTCTCGATTATGTTGGAGTTCGCAGGAGCCATGACATAAGACGAGTTTTTCGCCACATAGATTTAAGAACTTAGGAAGCAAGAGAAAATTTTGGTAGAGAGAATTCAACCATAGCAGGATGAGGCTCTCTAGCTATAGCATCATGTGGACAGGAATCTTGAGGAGCTTTGACAACAGGAAGAGGCAGCATTGAAGAGAACTGTAGGACCAATCACAGAGGAAATTTTGGAAGAAGTCCACAGTCAAGAGAAGAAAGTTGTAGAGGTGCTACAAAAGTTCAACAATGCCTACAATTGTATAGAAGAAAATATCAAGGGGCAAAACAGCTGAGTGACTCAAGACGAGTCAAATGTGAGTGTTGGGGGCCTGTTGGGTGCAACCCTACAAGGCCTCAATTTTGGCTAAGTCCTTGCATTTTGAGGAGAGGAATGCGAAGTATACTGTGCAACAGAACATTTTAGAGATACCATGCAGTATCTTAGGGGCTCCAGGGTGGGTCGAAGACCCTCCTTTTGTAATAGTTTTGGGTTATATTTTCTTGTATTTTTCTTATCCCATGGTATTTGGACCATGGTTTTGTAACAATGTAATACTATATGAGGGGATGTAATTGTAGACAAAGTTAATATGTGATTGTATGTTGTGTAACCAGCTCCAAAAATAGAAGAAAAGAGATATGAACGCCTTAGAAATAAGCCACTTTGAGGGGGAAACCTCCAATACATTACATAAATGAACAATTCTTGGATGATCCAATTTACAAAACCTCCTTTCTATATATAGGAGTCCATGGGGCCATAATGTAATCCTCAGGGCCACAATGTAATCCTAGCCGACCTAACAATAATAATTAAGGGCACAATAATAATAAAAGAATTCAGTAAGGGTACAATAACAATAAGGGGGTTACACTAACAACAATAAGGGACTATACTAGCAATATAGGGACCTAACATGCCCCTCTCCTTCAAAAGTGTTTTCCTCAACACTTCGAGTAGCTCGGGCGCTTTTGTATAAAATTCTCATCCTCCCATGTAGAATCTTCAATGCATAACTTCTTCTACTTGATGAGATACTCTGAAATTGATCGATTTCGTAGTTGTCGAGTTTTTGTTTCCATGAATGCTTCAGGTTCCAATATGATTTTTCCTTCCTCATCAAGTTCTGGAAATATTGTTTGAACTGGAAGATTTTCACCTATAACCTTCTTTAAGCATGAAACATGGTAAACTGGATGCACTCTTGAAGAAGCAGGAAGCTCCAATTTGTATGCCATAGTACCAATATTTTGCAACACCTTGTAAGGACCATAGTACTTTGACGATAATTTATTATCCTTTTTAGCTTTCTTGAGGGACATCTCTTTGTATGGTTGTAGCCGTAAAAATACCCAGTCTCCTACATCAAAACTTCTCTCGCTGCAATATTGATCTGCCTGTTGTTTCATTCAATTTTGTGCCAAATTCAGGTTGTCCTTTAATAGTTGGATAACTTCTTGTTGATGCTCGATGTGATCTTCCACTGCTTGAACCTTCGAATTTTCTCTTAAAGACGATGTAATGGATGGTGGATGATATCCATTAAGTGCCATAAATGGGGTCATTTTTGCTGCAGTATGGAAGGAAGTGTTATAACACCATTCAGCTAGAGGTAACCACTTGACCCATTGTGTTTGTTTATCGCTTACAAAACAATGAAGATATCCTTCCATTTATTTACTATCTCGGTTTGACCATCGTATTAAGGATGATAAGATGAGCTGTGATTTAACTTAGTACCCAAATAAGAAAATAACTCCGTCCAAAATTTTCCAGTAAAAATGGGATCTCTGTCGCTCGCAATAACCCTTGGGCTTCCATGTAGCTTTTGAATTCTTTCCATAAATGTAGTAGCAACTGTACTTGCTTTAAATGGAAGAGATAATGCACAAAAGTGTGCATACTTGGTAAGTCTATCAACTACCACGATGATGACAATCTTTCCTTCGGACTTAGGTAAACATATGATAAAATCCATTGAAATCTCCTCCCAACGTTGACTTGGAATGGATAAAGGTTGTAGAAGTCCTGGGGTCTTAATTATTTCCACTTTATTCTACTGGAAAAATGAACATTCCGCCACAAAATTTTGAATATCAGATTTAAGGCCATCCCCAAAAAATTCTTTCTTCACCCTATGGTAAGTTTTTAAAAATCCTGAGTGTCCTCCTAAAGGAGAAGTGTGCAATTCCAGAAGAATCTTTTGTTTTAGTTGGGAATTCTTACAAAGATATAAGCGATCTTTGTACCATAAGGAATCATTTTCCAACTAAATGTATCAGATGTACTAGGATCTTGCTGCAACTTTTGAATGAGTGTCCATACATCTTTGTCCTTCTTCCATTCATCTCTTGCTTCGGTTATCCAATCCGGCTGGATAATAGAAATGGCACAAAGCAATGCTTCCACCTCTTCATTCTTTCTTGAGAGTGCATCTGCAACAACATTAAGCTTTCCTTTTTTGTAGATTATTTCAAAGTCATAACTCAACATCTTTGTGACCCATTTTTGCTGCTCTTCTGATGATAGTCTTTGTTCCAAAAAGTGTTTAAGACTATCATGATCAGTTTTTACCTTGAAGTGTCTTCCCATTAGGTAAGTTCGCCATTTCTTTAGTGCATGTAGTATTGCTAATATTTCCTTCTCATAAATAGGTTTCTGTAAATACTTTCCTTTGATTGGACGACTTTCAAAAGCAATGGGTCTTCCTTCCTGCATTAAAACAGCACCAATTCCATTTCTCGAGGCATCACATTCCACAATAAAGGTTTTTGTGAAGTCTGGCGTAGCTAAGACCGGTGCTAGGCACATTGCCTCTTTAAGATGTTCAAAGGCCTTAGTTGCTCAGGAGTCCATGAAAATGCATCTTTCTTCAATAATGTTGTTAGAGGTGCTGCTATTCTCCCATAATTCTTAACAAACTTGCGATAATACCCTGTTAACCCGAGAAATCCTCACAACTGCTTTATGATTGTGGGGACTTTCCATTCCTTAATGGCTTTAATTTTGTTAGGGTCTACCTTAACACCCTCGTGAGATACAATATGACCCAGATATTCCACCTCTTGTACTCCAAAGAAACATTTGGATTTTTTGCATATAATTGTTTCTCCTGCAATAGTTTGAGAACCCTATCAACATGTTCGACATGATCCTTCCAAGACCTGCTGTAGATTAGTATATCATCAAAAAATACTAGCACAAATTTTCTAAGGAAGGGTTTGAAAATGGAATTCATCAACCCTTGAAATGTAGAAGGTGCATTGGTAAGGCCAAAAGGCATGACCAAAAATTCATAATGACCCTTATGAGTTCAAAATGTTGTTTTTGGAATATCTTCAGTCTTCATTCTAATTTGATGATATCCTGAACGAAGATCCAACTTGGTAAAATAAATTGCTCCATGTAATTCATCGAATAATTCATCAATCACAGGAATGGGAAATTTATCTTTAATGGTGAGCTTATTGAGCTCCCTATAATCCGGACACATTCGCCATGATCCATCCTTCTTGTGTACCAATACTACAGGAGCAGAGAAAGAACTTTGATTAGGTTGAATTATACCCGCCTCTAACATTTCTGCAATCATACGTTCAATTTCGCTCTTTTGGAAGTAAGGATATCTATAAGGCATGATGTTTGGAGGAACACTTCCTGGAATCAAATGAATAGCATGATCATGATCACGAATAGGTGGGAGTCCTTTGGGAGTTTCAAACACCTTTGAATGATTGTCCAAGACTTGTTGGAGATCTGCAGAAATAGATGATTTTGATGTTGGAACTTCTAGTGAGCATAATTGTGCAATTACGCCTCGCTGTTCTTTCTTTAGAAGCTTTGTCATGACATTAGAGCTTATTATCCTTCCCGGCTTCCCCGCAATACCCCGTAATTCAACTTCCTTTCCTTCTGAAAAAAATTTCAAGAAAAGTTCTTGAAAATTAAAAGCTACCGTCCCCAAAGATTGTAACCATTGTACTCCTAGTACAACATCAGCACCTCCCATAGGAATGGCAAGCATTGGACTAGTCAATACATATTCCCCCATGGTTAGCTTGATATTATGGCATTTTCCGTAGCAATTTATAGTTCCTCCATTTGCAACCATCACTTGACATTCTGGTGCTGGGTATAGGAAACAATTTAATTCCTTGGCTACCTTATAATGAATAAAATTATGGGTGCTACCTGAATCAATCAACACTATTACCCTTTTCTTCTTGATATGTCCTTCTATCTTGAGAGTTTGAGGAGTGGTAATTCCTGCCAGTGCATTACACGATATGGTCGAATTCATTTCTTCCTCTTCTAGGGCTGGTTCCTGGTGTATATCCTCTTCTTGTTCATTTTCTTCTTCCTCTTCACAATCTATGTAAAATAATTTCTTCTCAAGACACTTATGACCTTTAGTGTATTTGCTATCACAACTGTAGCAAAGCCCTTTTTCTCTTTTTTCTTCCAATTGTTGTGGTGTCAACCTTGTAGGTTGTGGAAATCTAGGCGTAGCAACACTTCCTTCTTTATAGAATTGAGTGGTAGGCTTCCTTTTCGCCATAATTTTACATTCAACTTTTCTTGCCAACCTGAATGCCTTCTCCAATGAATCAGGTTCCAAAACGTGAACTTCATGTTGGATGTTATCCTTTAAAGTGCCTATGAAGAGATCAATCCTGTGTTCCTTTGGAATATCAATTACCCTTATATTCAATTTTTGGAAGTCCTCAATGTGCTGCCCCACTAAACCCTTTTGTTTGAGATTTATCAATTGGCTAAATAAGGTGTTGCTCTTTGTATCCTCATAATGCACTATCATTTCCTCCGTAAAAATTGACCAAGTCACAATTTTTTTACGGGAGCAAAGCCATCGATACCATACAAATGTATTTTGTTCTAAACGTAAAGTTGCAATGCGTACCTTTTGTGTGTTTTGCACGTTATGGAGATCAAAATATTGCTCCATTTGTAGTATCCATGTTACAAAATCCTTTCCATCAAACTTCCTCATATCCATTTTTGGAATATGGTGGTTCTTCCCGCCAACATTAGAGTTTATGAAATCACGATTAACATTTATTTTTTTCTCATCATGAGGTTCTTCTACTATATTTCCACCATTAGGAATCATTTCTTGTTTTAAGATTGTCATCAAGCCTTCCATGTATGCTTTTAGATCATTCTTCATGTTTTCCATGTTGTCTTTCATGTCATCCATCTTAGCTTCCACGCCATCCATCTTAGCTTCCATGCCTTTCTTTAAACTGTCCATCTTCACTTCCACGCATTTCTTCAAAACTTCCATTTCATTTTTTGTTGCTCTTTGCGAGAGTGAAATCTGTTGCACTTGCTCTTGTAATTTTGATAGATCATGTTGCAATTATTCATATTCATGAGTCATAGTAGAGCCTTTTGAAGGCTTAATGGGTGTTGAATTCTTTTTAGGGGCCATTTTAGAATCCAATATTGATATCTATTCTGTAGAAATTTGAATAATTTGCTAAATTATTCACCGAGATTATCCTGATTACACACTATTTAAGCTTCATGCATAATACATAACCTCTTCTACAATTGATCATCAATATGCGGAAATAGAAAGTAGTCGCATGCGCTCATTAAAACATAATCAAGCACACATATAAACAGAGGATGTAATGGGGAAAGAAATAGCTGAAAACCCCCAAATATCTGTATATTATAATGATAGAGAAAATGTAACAATACATAGCACAAAGCTCTCACAGCTCTCAGCACTATCTCAATGCTACACAGAAAACTAGTATGGAAAGTGAACTAGTCACAGGTTCAAATCTCCTCCACAAGTCTGCCTACCTCTACTGCGCAATCGAAGTTGATTAATGATGAGATCCAAGTTCGAATCCCACTAGCTCCAACTGCGCAATCCTCATTGGAAATCTCCATCAATGTGTGTGCAAATCTCATGCAGAGGTATAGTCACAACTGATAGTCACACTTACCCTTTCACCCACCTCTAACACTGGTCTCCACTGAACTGTCCATGCATTGCAGTTAACTGATGTGTTCTTTAGTTAATTTATGAGTTAATAATTAATTCAAACCACTCATCAATAGTGTATTTGTCAGTTAGACTAAATACAACTAGTTCAACTAAGTTAAACCGAACACAACTCCACCAACTGTCTCATCAACTCCACCAAACTCTGCCACTTGAGTTCTAATTGAAGTCAATCATGCAATAGCTCAACTAACCCTTAGGAAAAGCGTATTTCCTTCTGTCAACTGCATGTGCCACATCCGAGCATCAAACTGAAGTGCTCCAAGAGGAAAATATAATGTTTATAGTCTAAATATTATTAAAGGTTAATAATATTTGACTGTTCTATTTTTAGCTCGGCAGTCTAAAAATAGAAACCGCCCAATGTCTAAAAATAAAGGTCCATCTACTTTTACCAACTCGACCAATCATCCATAAATAACATCCTGCAACTCATAGACCATGATCCATATGTCTAAAAATAGACATAGTCTAAAAATAGACTTTGCGCCAAAAATAGCCTGCGGGCCCACTTAGTGAAGGCGACTTCTTTTCACTAAGCTCCATCATCTTGTTGCATTTTCAACACTCCCTCTCAACAAGATATGGATTATCTGCAACCCCTATCCTGCCTCTGTGGTATTCGAATTTGCTCCTGGTGAGCACCTTCGTCAAGATATCAACATCCTGATCCTCCGTGGGAATATATGAAAGTAACATGATTCTCCGCTGCACACAATCTATGATATGATGGTACCTGATGTCGATGTGTTTGGATCTATCATGAAATACTGGATTAGCCGAGAGTTTAATGCAACTCTGGTTATCAAAATAAATCACAGTAGGCTCCAAGTGTGACCCGAACAACCCGACCAGGATCTTCCTCATCCATATGGCCTCACATGCAGCCAAGCTTGATGCCATATACTCAGCCTCTACTGAACTGAGTGCCACGGATCTCTGCTTCCTGCTGTACCAAGAAACTGCTGTCGACCCGATACTGAAGATCCCTCCAGATGTGCTCTTTCGGTCCATTGGGCTCCTTGCCCAATCTGCATCCGTGAAGCCACACAACTTCACCTCATCCTCCTGTCTGTACCACAAGCCATATCCCGATGTGCCTCTAAGATAACGCAATACATGCTTGCTTGCCTTCCAGAAGAGCTTGGTAGGCTTAACCATAGCTTGCGAAAGCTGGTTAACAGCATAGCATATATCGGGTCGTGTATTGACTAGATACATAAGCGACCCCACCAACTGTTGATAAACAGTGGCATCCACTACCTCCACTGAAGTAGCATCCTCCTTCCTCCAACCTCCAGGATGAGGAGTATCAACAGGCTTGCAGCCATGCATGTTTAACTTCTCCAATATTTCTCGGGCATACTTACCGTGAGAAACAAATAGTCCATCAATGTGCTCCCAAATTTCCAATCCCAGGAAATAATGAAGGAGGCCCAAGTCCTCCATCTCAAACTCTCTTGCAAGATCCTTCTTGCATGAAAGTATCAACAGCTCATCACTCGTCAAAATAAGATCATCTACATACAGTACAATGATCAGCAACTTCCCCTCCACCACAATCTAGTACAGGTTAGGATCCGCCTCACTCTTGGAGAATCCAAGTCCAGTGAAATAACTGTCTATCCGTGTGTACCAAGCACGAGGTGTTTGTTTCAACCCGTACAGTGCTCTCTTGAGTCTGCACACATGTGACTCACTGTTGAAGATCTCGAAACCTTCGGGTTGCTCTATGTACACCTCCTCCTCATTGACTCCGTTGAGGAATGTAGTCTTCACATCCATCTGATGGATGTGCCACCCCATCTGCGCTGAGAGAGCTAGGATCGTCCGTATGGAAGAGTACCTTGCGACAGGTGCAAAGGTCTCCTCATAATCGATCCCCTCTATCTATGAGAAGCCTTGGGCAACAAATCTTGCCTTGTACTTCTCCACACTCCCGTCAGCCGCCTGCTTCACTTTGTAGATCCATTGCGAACCCACCACTGATTTCCCTTCCAGTCGCGGGACAATCTCCCATGCACTATTTCTGACTATAGAATCATAATCTTCCACCATGGCATCTACCCATGCGGGGTCCTCTGCAGCTTCCTCGAAAGAGGATGGATTTGTCACGACAAATTTTCTCACAAGAGCCATGTATCCAGTGTACCGATCCGGTGACTATCTCTGTCTGCACTGTGCTGTAGGTGGTCCTACAATCTTCTCTACATCGTGAGCCAGTCGCTCAGCTTCTGTAGTGCGCTTGCGCCCTTTGATGGTTGGCGCTACATGAGTGGTCTCTTCCACTCCATGAACTTCCTCTTGTGGCTGATCCACATCTAGAAGCTCATCCTTAGGAACTAATAGCTCCTCATCTGCATGCAAGTGTGGCTCCCTCTTAAGCGAACACTACATGGCTTTCTCCTCCTGAAATTTGATATCCCGTCGCACAACAGTCTTGCGACTATCTGGAAAATACACATGATAGTTGTGGGGTGTATCAGTGTACCCCACAAATATTCCAACCTCTGCGGTCGGATTCAGCTTCTTTCTGGCATCCTTTGTCACATGCAAGTAGACAGGTGAACCAAAAATCATCAAATGGGAAATATCAGGTCTCTTACCAGAAAATGCCTCCTCCGGTGTACTCATGCCAAGTATCTCGTGAGGACAACGGTTCTACACATATACTGCAGTATTTCATGCCTCCACCCACAAGTGAAGGAGTAGGCCCTGATCATGCAACATCGCCCATGCAGCACCCACGATTGTTGTGTTCTTCCGCTCAGCAACCCCGTTCTGCTGTGGGTTATGGGGTGCGATGAGCTCTCTCTGAATCCCTTCTGTGCTGCAGAAGTCCTTGAATTCAACAGAGATGAATTCACCACCATTTTCGCTCCTAAGAGCCTTCACATGCTTCCCCGATTCCTTCTCAACCAGCGCCTTGAAATCACAGAACTTTGAGTATGTCTCGCTCTTCTTCTACATGAAGAAGATCCAGCACTTCCGAGAGAAATCATCAACAAAGATCACATAGTACTTGTGCTTTGCTGTCGAAGCTACTGAGAAAGGTCCACACACGTCTGTGTGAACTCTCTCAAGGATCGTCGTGGCACGACTATCCTTCTCGTGAAAAGTGGCTTTCAAAAATTTTCCCAAGGTACACCCCTTGCACTGATCTGACTGCACAAGAGTTCCCTTAGGAAGCCCAGTAGAAATCTGCTACAGTATCTTCAAAGCTCCATGGTGAAGGTGGCCCAATCTTCGGTGCCACAGCTCACCATCATCCGAGCTCACCACTCCTTCCACCTTGCATGCCATTGCTGCGCAGCCATCTACTTGCAACTGATAAAGGTTCTTGAATCAAACCCCTATCTTCCAGGTTTCTCCAGTTGTCTTACTGCGCAGGAAAGCCTTTCCTTCACTGAAGACAAAATCGTACCCCTTGTCTTCTAACATCGCCACAGAGATTAGATTCTTCTTCAATCCTGGAACATGCATCACTTCCTTCAATACGAAGGGTTTACCAGACTCCCTCTCAAAGGAAATGGTATCGATACCAGTCGCACTGTATCTACCATCATCGCCCATCTCGATGTGCACTCCAAGATCTTTCTCATCTAGATCTGAAAACAGATCTCGATCTCCAGTCATGTGAAAAGACGCACCAATATCCAAGAACCATACTGATCCCATCACACTTGAGACCAAGCATGCGATCAGCAAAAAATACATCTCAAACTGCGAGGTTAAGGCCTCTCCAGCTGCAGATCCAACAACTTGCTTATTTTTCTTCTTCTGCGGACAATTTGTGGCATAATGTCCGTGTTGGTGACAGTGAAAGCACTTCACCTTGGACATGTCTTGCTTCTTACCTTTCACATCGGAATGAGAAGTTTTCTTGCTCTTCCCCTTATTTTCTTTGGCAGCCAAAGTGCAATTTTCTTCATCATATGCCTTTGATGAAGATCCGTCTCTGGTATTCCACCTTATCTCCTCTTGCACAAGATCCGACCAAAGTCGCTCCCATCCTGGCAATTTCTCCCGACCATTGACAGAATCCTGATAGGCATGCAAACTCTTCGGAAGACCAAGGAGAGCCAAGGTCACCAATTCCTCATCATCGACAGTCATCCCCACACTTCCCAGCTCATCCCTGCATTGGATGAACTTCGTGAGGTACTTCAGCATACTGTCGCCTTTCTCCATCTTTATGTGTCTAAGTTTATCCTTGAGTGCCAACTTCCTCTGGTCGCTCTTGCTTTGGAATAAATCTATCAACACTTTCCACATCAAGTATGGAGAAGCTTTTCCATGCATGCTGGATACAATGTGATCCTTCATGCCCTCCAACATAATCCTTCGACATTTTTCCATGTTCTTTTGCCAAGCCTTAACTTGAGCAGCATTAGTAGGCTTTGGGATCTCAGCTTCTATGAACTCCTTCAGCCCGTTATCATATAATACCACCTCCATTCTGTCCTTCCATGCAACATAATTTGAACTGCCCTCAAGGGCATATTCCAGTCGCAATCCGTTGAAAGACATTTCAACTCTGGCACCAGGAAGACTGCTGCAAATTCGAATTCCAAATTCTGCTGCAAATTCGAATTCCACCAGCTCAAAACTCAACAGCTTCTGATCTGTGAGAAAAAATTAATTCTAGCACATAGATCGACTGTAGGGGCATTTACTGGATATATCACCTTTCAAGGAAAGGATGGATCCAGAGGCTACCTGGCCCGTTACAGACTCTGTCTACCGAAATAATTGTAATCACTGTAATAGATCCGATGATCAATCTCGCTTTGATACCATGTAGAAATTTGAATGATTTTCTGAATTATTCACCGAGATTATCCTAATTACACACTATTTAAGCTTCATGCATAATACATAACCTCTTCTACAATTGATCATCAATATGCGGAAATAGAAAGCAGTCGCATGCGTTCATTAAAACATAATCAAGCACACATATCAACACAGGATGTAATGGGGAAAGAAATAGCTGAAAACCCCCAACTATCTATATATTATAATGATAGATAACATATAACAATACATAGCACAAATCTCTCACAACTCTCAGCACTATCTCAATGCTACACACAAAACTAGTATGGAAAGTGAACTAGTCACAGGTTCAAATCTCCTCCACAAGTCTGCCTGCCTCTACTGCGCAATCCAAGTTGATTAATGATGAGATCCAAGTTTGAATCCCACTAGCTCCAACTGAACAATCCTCATTGGCAATCTCCATCAATGTGTGTGCAAATCTCATGCACAGGTATAGTCACAACTGATAGTCACACTTACCCTTTCACCCACCTCTAACACTGGTCTCCACTGAACTGTCCATGCATTGCAGTTAACTGATGTGTTATTTAGTTAATTTATGAGTTAATAATTAGTGAATTAATTAATAATTAATTCACACCACTCATCACTAGTGTATTTTTCAGTTAGACTAAATACAACTAGTTCAACTAAGTTAAACCGAACACAACTCCACCAACTGTCTCATCAACTCCACCAAACTCTGCCACTTGAGTTCTAACTGAAGTAAATCATGCAATAGCTCAACTAACCCTTAGGAAAAGTGTATTTCCTTCTGTCAGCTGCATGTGCCACATCCAAGCATCAAACTGAAGTGCTCCAAGAGGATAAGATAATGTTTATAGTCTAAATATTATTAAGGGTTAATAATATTTGACTGTTCTATTTTTAGCCCGGCAGTCTAAAAATAGAAACCGCCCAATGTCTAAAAAATAGAGGTCCATCTATTTTTACCAACTCGACCAATCATCCATAAATAGCATCCTGCAACTCATAGACCATGATCCATATGTCTAAAAATAGACATAGTCTAAAAATAGACTTTGCGCCAAAAATAGCCTGCGGGCCCACTTAGTGAAGGCGACTTCTTTTCACTAAGCTCCATCATCTTGTTTCATTTTCAACATATTATACAAGATGCCCTTGGAATCAATTCAAATTGATTCTTCAAACAAGACTTATGCAATTCGGAAAAAAAAATACACACCTTTTACTTGCTTTGAGGAGCTCGATATTGAAATTGAATTATCTCTGTAATTGAAAATATTCGATATCTGAAATTCAGCCCTGTAGTATCCCTCTGAAGCTTCTTTCAAATTCCACAGGTCTGACCTAATTTGGATTCTCCAAGACAAAGTTGTGTTCAATCTCCCACAATAACCTAATTCTGGATTGGTTCAGTAGAGCGAAATTGTACGACTTTCCACGTGTCACTATTTCGTCCTTTGTCTCTGAAATTGATAGCCAAGAGACTACAGTCTGTGTACTTGTGACCACTTTTTACAGCACTCCAATCCAATCCCGAGAGAGAGATTTATTGAACTTTTCCCACGATCACCTCTTTGAGATGAAATTCAGGAGCCTGAAAAAGCACTACCTTCCACAGATCATATCTCCAAAAATATTGTGAACCAAGCTCTGAAATGTTTTGAAGAATTTCCTCAGGATTTCATCTTTGCACCATTTGAATTTCAGATTCTGAACCTTTGTAGAAAAAACGTTATAGCGCAAATTCCATGATGACCTGTTTAGGAGCCTGAAAAAAGACCTAACTTCCACAGATGATATCTCCAAAAATATTGCGAACCAAGCTCTGAAATTTTTAAGCAATATTCCTCAGGATTTCGGCTTCGTAGTCTAAAAATTTCAGCTTCTGAAACTTAATAGAAAAAAATTTATAGCGAAATTTCCATAATGACCTGTTTGGAGCAGCGAAACCCTAGAATCCAAAGCTCTGATACCAAATGTTGTAAATCACCTAAAAAATTAGGCTGAAAAAGAGATAAGAACACCTTTTAGAAATAAGCCACTTTGAGGGGGAAACCTCCAATACATTACATAAATGAAAATTCTTTGGATGATCCAATTTACAAAACCTCCTTTCTATATATTAGAGTCCATGGGGCCATAATGTAACTCTAAGTGGCCACAATGTAATCCCTAGCCGACCTAACAATAATAATTTAAGGGTACAATAATAATAAAATGGGGGTTACAAGGGTACAATAATAACAATAAGGGGGTTACACTAACAACAATAAGGGACTATACTAGTAATATAGGGACCTAACATTGTAAGTTCTATTGTTACGGGCTAGTTTTGTATCTGTATTTCTTGTAGCGAAGGAAAGGCTTTGCAGCTGAGTGCACAAAGACCTTGGAAGAGTCTACAACTTAGTGCGCAGACCACCTGCAAGTATGTGCGCAGGTTGGAGAGTTGATTGTACTTAAAAGATCCATCGTAATACAGAAGAAATTTTGTGAAGAGATTGTGTTCTTATATGTTTCTTGTCTATTTGCTTAATATCAGTTGTTGTGAAGTAGTTGCTACAGTTGTATGTTATAACACTGCAGTTTATGATGTTGTGTAATGTGTTCTATTCAATGTGGAAAAGTAAGTAAAGGGTTTTATATAGCGCAATCAGTTTATGTATGTTAAAAGATAATAGAATCACATTAGATTGACCACGTCATGCAGTCCCTCAAGGTTGTAGAAACTTGGTTCTGCAACCACCCATAGTCACCTCGGGTGAGACTATGTTCTACTTGCATGTCGTTGCCGAAAGGGTCGGTGATCAAGGGTTTTTTTGGTGCGAAACATAGATCGAACTTGGGTCAAGCCCAAATGAGCCAACACCCATAACATTTCTGCCATTTTGCAAAAATACCACATAAAACACATAATTACTTCTCCTTATCATCCTTAAGAAAATGGACTGCTGCAAAGTACCAATAAGGTTTTGGAGGAAATTTTATCCAAGACTGTATCTATAAACCACCATAATTGGGCTGCCAAAATCCCTTAGGACTTATGGGCATATCGAATGACTTGGCGAAACACTACTGATTATTCACCATATCAGCTTGTTTTTGGTAAGGATCCTATTTTTCCAATATAATTTGAAATTAAGATGTTGAAGACCACCAGGGAAGTCAGCTTGGACTTCACAGAAACACAAAAAAAACATTTGCAAAAACTTAATGAACTAGACGAAATGCGCCTATTGGCCTTTCAACATACAATTATCATTCAACAACAAAGGACTAAATGGCATGCTCGAATGATTAAGATAAAATCTTTCCAGAAAGGAGACTGGGCACTATTATATGACTCCAGATTCCAATATTTCCTAGGGAATATCCAAACAAGATGGTTGGGACCATATGAGGTCACTAAATTTTATGAAAATGGCAGGGTGAGTCTTACTGCAATTAATAGTTATGGCATCTCTTTTCGTGCTAATGGACACCAGATTCGTCTATATCACCAGCCACTTACACATGGGTATTTTTTGAATAAGTTAAGTAACGATTCTAATATGTAGGTTATAGTTGATTGGGGAGGTAACCCCATAGTTACAGGCAGATGAACCATTCTGAAAATATATTTCATTTTTATATAATGTACATATCCTGTGTGAATGTTTTTCTTTTGTGATTTTTTTTTCTCACTAAAAAATAATGAGGGGGGGGGGGGGGGAGGGGAGTTGTTGTTTCCTTAATCACAATTATTGTTTCCTTAGTCATATTTGTTGTTTCCTTAGTCATAGTTGTTTTTTCCTTAGTCACAGTTGATTTTTCCTTAGTCACAATTGTTTTTTCCTTAGAGACAATTGGTATTTCCTTAATCACAGTTGTTGTTTCATTAGTCACAGTTGTTGTTTCCTTAGTCACAGTTGCTGTTCCCTTTGTCACAGATTGTTGTTTCCCTAGTCACAGTTGTTGTTCCCTTGGTCATGGTTGTTATTCCCTTGGTCACGGTTGTTGTTCCCTTAGTCACAAATTTTGTTCTTTTAGTCATGGTTTTTGTTCACTTAGTCATGGATACTGTTACCTTAGTCACAATTGTTGCTCCCTTAGTCACAGTTGTTGTTCCTGTGGTCACAGTTGTTGTTCCCTTAGTCTTTGTCGTTGTTCCTGTGGTTACAGTTGTTGTTACCTTAGTCTCACCTGCTGCTCCTTTAGTCATAAGACCTGTTTCCTTATTTAGGATTGTTGTTTTCTATTTACAGTTGTTTTTCTAAAATTAATTATTTTTTTAGCTTGATTTCAAAGCCCTTGTTTTCTATCATGGTAAGATAATCAGTTCGATGCCCATAAGAGAACATTTTGTAATAAATTTAAATATACTTGTAATTTTATTTTTATTTATTTTATAAAACTTTAACCACCCTGATATTATAAATGAATAAAAATTTTTACAATACATCTCTTCAATCACCACTAGAAAAGTTTTTATTTCATTCTAATTTCTTATAATCCTCTGATCTCCTTGAAAATGAATTTTGGCATGAAAAATGGCAAGCTAAAAAGGTAATTATTACAATAATTTTTACACCATCCCTAACTCTTAAGGAGTTGATAAGACATCCCATTCACTAATTTTTTCATATTAAAAAAAAAATGAATAATAATAAATAATAGAAGAATAAAATTTGACAAAGGATAAGAGGTAATATCACGATCCGACCTACCATGATCGTAAGACCTGATGTGGAGACATTACCACTCTGGTCACCAAGCTAGGGTAATGGCCTTTGACCTTTGGGTCAAAGGAAAAGAGGTCTCATTATGAGCCAGCTTGTTCACCTCATTAGTTCTGGTGAGTGACATTATTACTAACTGTTTACCGTGCTAGAACAATGGCCTTTTGTTGGTAATCGAAAAATAAATTTAGGAATATTTTCTAGTCGAATGGGATACTGGCATATCAATGGGTTAAAATGAAACCCTGTCGAGGTTATATAAACCTATTGGAAGCGGCATACATGCCTATGGTATTGAAGTACACTTGAAAATTACCATCTAAAATTAGCCATTTTTCTCTCCCTTAGCAATAATAAAGGAAAATTGTTGAATTATTATGTAAAATATATTAATTTTCTCCTTGAAAAGTGGTAATGCTGAGTATTTATGAGTGATTAATTTTAACGTTACACATCAGAGATGTGACCGTTTTGGAAAAAAAAACTATTATAGTCTACTTTAAATTTCTTTACTTCTTTTCTAAAGGCCATCTTTCGACGAAACTTGTCTTATCCATGCTCAGAGTCCAAAATATCTTTATAATGATTTTATTTCGCTTTCTTACTTTGGGTGCGATAAATGTCTCTTCCATCAGCATGATTTATATTTAATTCATTCAATGATTACGTCACACACCTCACTTGTTATTTATATTTTTTTACGGTTATTCTATTATGATTCATTAATGCCTTATTATTTGATTAGTCATGTTAACTGTCAATAAATCAATTGCATAATTGAAGGTCGTGGATGACCTTTAATGTCATTAGGGAGGGTGAAAAGGAAAAAATACATAATAAAACGATTAAAACTCTTTAACATCATTTCATGCTATGGTATTTTTAATTTTCTACTCCGTGCAGTGCTTCTATCCTTGTTTCTGCTGAAATGTGTTGTTTCTAGCTTCGAAATCGCTTGAGAAATAATTGAAATGGGTGGTCATTCAGTACGTAGTGAACCTGCTCAAATTTGAATTTCCAAGCAAGAATGGAGTATTCTGGAACAAATAGGGTGGTAAAATTATTTCCAGTGACCACAATTTTTCGATAGAGAAGTCTCTCTCCAATTTACAAGAAACCTGAGCAATGGAATAAAAATGGTCAAAGGTAGACAAATATAGATAGATGAAGAATATTTGGTAGAAGAAACACACCTTTCTACAAAAGGAGATAAGTGGTTTGAAATACATACTCTAGTACAAAGTCCAACATCCTTGTTTACAAACCCTAGAGAGGAATTCTTCTGAAAGGGGAAAGGGTATAATCCTTCCCTTTTTCTAGGCCCATGGAAGGAGCTAGTAGGCATAAAATAAAAGAGAAATTACATGTGATGGTTGATATGACGTGGTAAGAGGACGACATTTGAAGCTAATAGTAGTGCTAAGGCAATAGGTAATCCTAAACCTTCCTTATTGTCTTAATTCACTGTTCCATGAAACTGCTTCGAGACTTAAAAGGCCCAAGGATCAAGCCTCAGTGGTGAGTCACCGTTGGATTATAAAATTGATATTTCTCATAAGTATGAATCAAGCAAAAGTAATCTTGGAATACTTCACAGGAAATTCAGAGGCTTTATCAGAAACTGAGACACCTATTGTAAACATTAGAAACATTCTACCTAGCAGCAAGCAACCAGAAGAGAAAGAGGAGGCTGTTCAAAATGAAAACATTATGGTTGGGGGAAACTTGCAGGAAAAAGCACAAATATCATTCCCCCAATGATTAACAAAGGAAAAGAAAATAATGTTTTCCCTCCTAACCTCCTTACCAAGAAAAATGAGAAGATCGACCAGGTTGGCTAAAACCCAAAATTCTACAGATTCTGCTGAAAAACTACTAAAGGGGATTAAACCTAAAGAATTTATAAATACATAGAAAACCCATGAGAAGGATTCTCCTCGAGAATAGGAAATGGAGGCAGCTCAAGTATTGGAAGTATTAGAAAGCTTTCTGAACTCTGTGAATTTCAGAGAAGCTATAGGTTGCTTAAACAATCCTTCGAAACAAAAGACATCCTCCAATTCTCCTCTAATTATATATTATAGTCTATAAATATTATATATTATAATATATAATTATATATTATAATCTATAATCTCTATATATTATAATAACCTATGGTTATTATAATCTATAATTAATTATAGATTATAGTAACCTTTGGTTACCCCATCACCCAACCCTCAACCCAAGGACCTTCGATTATCTTCTTTACTGCTAAAGTATCGGCACAAACCACTCAACTGCAAGGACCTTAACATCCCCTCCAATACCTTACCCTTGCCCCTTTCCCTGGCCCTTACAACCCTCTCCCCTTCCTCCTTACCCTTCCCCTTGGGGGATTTTAATTTAATATATTTGGAGTTAGATTGGGCATCACTCGACTCCCAAAACCTTGACCACCCCAACCTTAATGTATTTTCTTATGCCTATGACATTTATATTGGACCAAGGGGGGGGGGGTGGTATTTAGGGTCATAGACCCCCTTATGGAAGTGAATTCCTTAGCCAATGTTATTTTAGAGCCCTAAGATGAACCTGAGAATCCTTTTCTTCGAGAAAATTTTGTCGATTCTATTGTAATCGTCCTAGAACACTCCTACCTTGAGGAAGTAACCTTACGATCTCCTTCAGAGTATGTGGGACAAGAAGTCAATGTTGGCCCTCTAATTGAACCTCATGTTGAAAAAAACGTTTTGGACCCTATAATTGATATGATACCTAAATCCACCAAGGAAATGATAGCTGAAAACCATGAGGTCATAGTTGTCGTTTCCTTTTCTCCAACCACTATGGCTAATTTTTTTACAAAAAGGAGTGAAAAAGGGCTAAATGATAGAAGAAAAAGTAAGAATATTAGGGAAAAAAATCTATTGAGAAATGAGAAGAGGAGCCTATGAAGAAAAGTATGGTCATTGAAGAGATGGTTGTGAGACAAAAAAACCCAAAGGAATCATGAGAGGAGAAATGTTAAGAAAAAGGAAGTATGGGAAAAGGAAACATAAATTGAACTTGAAGATTATGTTGTTTCCTTCACTGTAAGAACCCAAACTTAGACAGACATATTAATTGCTGGTTTTTTTACCACTGAAGTACGGATCCATATGGATCCACCAATATGTATCACAAGAAGTACACATATAGAACAAGCCCCTCCATACACCCCTGTAATTGTGGAAGCCACTATTCAGGTTTTGAATAAGAAGAAGGAGGAACAATAAGAAGTCATATCACGATATCATAAAGTAATTGTGCCCCTTAGCGAGCATCAAGAGATGCTCAAAAAATTTAAGTCATTGACTATTACAGAAGATGAAACTTATGCTGAGTTGAGAGAAGTTGAGAAAATCCAGTCTTTGAAAAGACAACTCGAAGAAGCTACAGAAAAAATAAAAGAAGTCTGCTCCATATATTATAATGCTCTATCATGCAGATCCCCAACTGGAAATTATGCTTTATATCTATTGGAATGATATTTATTGTTGAAAGTGAAGGCCATTCGGTTAAGACAACATTATGAATTTGGTAGTGTCTCATATTTTTTTAATTCTTTTTATAAGCAGGATGAAAATACCAATTCCTTCTTGGAACAACAGGTAAATGGGAACCCTGTTCCATTTATAAGGAATGTAAAATTCCATGATTTTATAGCATTCTCCAGAAATCAGATAAAATGGGCAAAGGCCTATAACGTGTTTGAAAGAAGAGAGCTCTACCTTGACCTCTAGACTAGAGGGAAGCCAAAAATCCATTTACGTACACTCATTCGCCATAAAATATTCACGAATCAATATTTTTTTTTAATGCTCTAGCAGCTATCCATAATGATTTTATATAGTCAGGAATGGAGTATCTTGGGGGCATTAGGGTCAAGGCCTTTCAAGGGGCTAATAGAGTATGCAAACATCTTTTGGAGAAGTAAAAAATAGGGAACCTTTTAGTTATCAGAATTTTCAAGCTGCAATGAGCAGGGAATGAGATTATGCTCATCTAGTATTGGAAAAAGTTCCTAGCTAGATAGGGTGTAGATACAGGTTCATTATGATATGGTGTCCCCATTCTGATTACAAATCTGAATATGATCTGACCAAGGCAGGTAAGTATGTTTCTTTCCAATAAATCTGGGCCAGAAACAAATTTCGAAATTATGGAGAAGATCCTTACCCAACCTATTCTTTACTGCTCTTCATGTTAATAACTTGTTTGAATGAGGTCATGCAAATAGGTAAGTTGGGAATTGATGTTGGGCTTCAAAATTGATATATTTTTCTATCTTATTCTCTTGTATTTGTATTAGTTTTTAAGCTTTTTGTGTATAGAATATGATGATTCATGTGATATAGATCTAGAAAAAGGGTCAATATCATTTGGTTTCTTTATTGCTTTGATGAATCAACTTAGACCATGAAAGTCACTATTTTGTTTACTGATTGGGTTTTTATCTGAACAAGAATATTTAATTTCAGTTGTTGTTTCCTGGAATAGTAAGGAGAAGAAGAATACGTGGAGTTCTTCAATTCAATTTTAGTTTGTCAAACGAAATCGAACTCTATCATGGAACAAATCAGTTGGGGGAAAGATATTAGCTCAATCATTCCAGGAAGATTTGGATATTTTTATGATTTGAATTAAGCATCTTGAGAATCTTTAGATTCTTAGGATCACTTCATATTTGAAATAGAATCATTTTTGTAATATAAAAAGGGGATTGAACCTCAGTAGTTTAGGTTGAAGAATTTGGAGTAAAGCTATAGCTATTTTGAGTTATATTGTAATATTTTACAGAAATTGTTTGTGACTGGTTCGTTATGATTTAATAAATACTTTCATTTTTCAAATTAGCGTATCACACTGAGTTAATTACAAGGCATTAAATTCCGGTGATTTTGGGACCAGTCCTGGAATTTCTACTGTCCTTCTCTGTATCCATAAGTTTGTACTTTTCCTTTCGTTTCTATCATTCACTTATTTGATTTATCTCTAGATTTAATATTTTATAATTGTATTTATTTTCAAAGTGTGTTTTACAACAATAATAATAAATATCATAGAAAATAGAATCATTGCTCTTGGTTTCTTAGAATGTTATTTCCATTTGTTGATTTATGTTGGTTAAAGTAAATTTATTGATGCTCAGGATTTGATATCATTTCTGTTGAATTAATTTCTAGATAAAGTGATGTTCCCCTCCTGTAGATGTTTTTCACTAGGAAACAACTTTATAATCGATTGGATTTCTTCACTGTTTTAGTAGGAGATTTAACGATTTCGATTTCCATAGTTGTTCTGTTCATTAAGCCTTGAATTTTAGGAGTTAAGAGTGAGTTATTTCTTTCTACAAGTGTGATATGTTCCTTTCTAAATTCCTTTTCCTTATTTTAGATTAGCACAAGTTACTAGACATTAGCATCATTTCTTGCACAAGCTGTGTGGACAACGTTGAAATAAAACCTGGGTTGATGAGTAATGTATAACTGATTAGTTGTTTTCATTAAGCAATTAATTCTTCTAACACCATACCAACTGTATACCATGACCCCATGCATAACAAAAATAACCTTGAAAACATAATACTTATCGAAAGAGAGTACAACCCCCTCTGGTACAACCCTTTAACACACCTCCTCCCACGTTTACCCACCAGATATATGCTTTCCCTTTAAGACTGAAGGTGGCTATCTTGGCTTTCATGTTTTATGAATAGTTATGCAATCAAAACAATTTCTTCATCCCACGAAACCATGCCTTTGCATCTTCTAACTTCTTTAGCTATCCATCAAATGTAGGAGGCTTCATTTTCTTGAAATCCCCAGGTAAATAATCCCTCCTCCTATAAGGATGATGACGATGATGACTGTGATGATGTCTCCTAGATGAGGAAATAAAATTATGCCTATACATACCATTCCTCCTATCAGTTGTATCCAGTGATCTTCCACCTCTAATTATGTCCCCTCTATCCATCCTGTATCTGGACCGAGACCTACTACCATAGGCTCCATTAGTTTTTCTCTTTCTCCTCTTGATTGATCCCTGATTTTCCTTGCTTCTGAAACTCTAACAAGCTCTAAAGAGTCACTACATTTACCATAACTTCTTCTCCTAATCCATTGCAAGTATTTCCTATGCATCAACCAACCTATCATTATCTACTTTTCAACTTCTGATCTTTTCCCTCAAAATCCTCAATGTATCTGTTATACCAGGAGAGTACTCTTCTCCTTGTTTCCCAACTGATATGTTGGGAGAGTCACGGGAACTGTAGTCTTACCCTTTTTCTTTTCATCTTGGATTCTCTTCTTCTTATAAGTGTACCATGTCAGATAAAACAAATAGATACCAAAATCAAATCCTGACCTCAGTGATGCTTAGGGGAGGCTTATCTCATCTGCAAGATTAGTCCACATTAGCATGTACATTTATAATCATAATCATATCCATATAATAAAATAAAAACATAAAAACATCATGCATGACCATACCAACTATATACCATGACCCCATGCGTGACAACCATAACATTGACAGCATCATACTTATCCAAAGAGAGTGCAACCCACTGTGATACCACCCTATAATGCACCTCCTCCTAGATTTACCCACTTTCACCATCTTTACCAGGGTAAATGTGAGATGAGGGTCACTATGATAATACTCAACCTTCTATATGACCTCAAGGAAATGGAGTCGAAAACCTATGACCTTATTGACTCCCCTCAGGTGCCACAAGACATCCAGGATCAACCCAACCCCTCCAGGTGTCCAACCCCTAAGATAACCCTATTTTTCCCTAACTTAGAGCCCCATTCACTCCCTTACCAAGGCCTCCAAGAGACTATGAGTCCCTAGTCGCTCCCACAAGCCTACTTCCCAGTGAATCTGGAATTTCCTGCTCAGTTCTATTCCAGTGAATCCAAATTTGGAGCTACCTTTTTAGGGCCAGGACTCGTGCCTCTGCCCAAAACTTAGTGGAAATTCCATAGATTACAAATGACATAAATACAATTCTTGTAAACAAAAAACTAAAATCGATACTTGACCTGACCTTCCCCAACTAGGACTGACATTTCATCAAATACTTGGTAAATATGCAACCTACAGATCATGAATGCAAGTTTGAACATAAGGGACAGAAAAATTATCTGAGGTTTAACAAGAAGTGTCAATGGCTTCTCACATTATCTATCATAACATAAATTATGTATTCCATTCATTATTCATTTAGTTATAAGTAAAAATATGAATAGATCCATGACTGAGATCTTTCATATAACCATGCTTATAACCGACATATAGCTAGATAAATAACAATGAGAGAATAACCATTAAATAAAAATAATAACAAGTACATTTCCTTATCAAAATTAAGATAAAATTAGCTCTTATTGGACATAGGAAAAGGCCAACCAAGTTCGGGACTTCCATGTACCACCCGACCATCCTTTGGATGAACCAAATCTTTATTTCATCCAATCACCCTGGTGCCATATTTCAAGCATCAATATGGGATCTCATGGGATAAACCAATCCAAAATAGCCAAGGGAATCCAGAGGTTAAACCACTTCCACCCTCACCATACCATGATCTTACCTAAACCGGTTCTGAGATCACAAAAATGAACTGAGCTTGGATGCCTCATAATTTCTTCTCTAATACCTTGATGAAAGTTCCCCTCTCCACCTTCAAGATTTACCATGTATCCCTTCATTACCAGTGAAGGGATTCCTAGGCCTTTGGGAATTTTTGTGAGACCACCTCACCTAGATCCAAAATCTTCCAGCAATCCAAAGCTCAAACCGAGAAAAACCCCATCACACCATGGATATATAGAATTGGAAAGGCTAGGCTAAAATCCATTGTCTAACTTGGAAAAAATCATGCCAGTGACAATAAAAAAACCAAATACGAACATGAAAATACCATGCATGTCAAAACCAGATAGGAAATAATACATGCAACCTCTTACCTACAAGTATTCCTGATGAATCTGCTTTATCCAACTTTTCCTTGCTTGATCATTCCTTTCCATTCCTTTCTTGTCCTTCCTTTTCTTGTTTTCTTTCTTTCTCCTCTTGGTGCTCTTCTCATCTATGAGACTAATTCCAAAACTAAAGTGACAAAAGGCTACCAACTGATTCTATGAGGTCATTTTATTGATGAGGCTTCTAATTTCTTCAATTTTCCATTATTTCCCTTCATTTTAATCCTCCCATGCAACTTGTGACCTTTGACCTTCCTTTTCTCATATTTTCCATTATTTTCATAAATAAATCCTAAAAATACTCTTTTGTCTTTCCAAAGCCTTAGCCATTACCTTTTCCAATTTCCCCTTACCATAAAACACAACAAGTGATACCCACTAGGATATTTTTCCCAACATTCACCTTGGAATAAGTGTCCCTTAACCATGGTCTTATTTTCCCTTTATTAACTTCTATTACATGAAATTTTAACCCGGAGTTGTTACACAAGGATTTGCAGGGATTTTAAGAATTCAATTTTAACATGTTCAATCACCCATCTCATCTAAAACTAAATCTAAATAGTATGTAGACAAGATAAATTTGAGCCATGATCTTGGACACCTCAAAATAAATAAAGGAATATACTACGATAAGTAAAAAATTTGTAAATATATGGTTTCTACCTCCGAAAGTATGGAAAGAATGTAAATATTTGATGTAAACATAAATTTAGTTCAAGCCTTGAACCCACTCAACTCAAAACTAAAATAAATGTGTATGACATTGGAAAATCTATTTTAAAGTCTATTTGACTGCCAAACATCCCAGTTTGAAAAATCACAAATTTAGACATAAAATCACCTTAGGTTAAATGTACAGATATAACCGAGATAAAAAACAATAAATATGACCAAGTTAAGTTTCTTATTTTTTTAAACTCCAAACTCTAAAGGATATTTCAATATCGATGGATATGTACAATTCCATGCATATGATGTTTTAGTTCATGACAAAAATACCTCAACATGGATGTGGCTGGTTCAAGCACATGGAATTTGATCCCAAAAGGAGGCTTATCAAAGATGGGTTCTAAAATAATGTGTGCTAAAATTATTACTTTACCAGATGAGTTAAAATAAATAGTACATGTAATGGTGGTTCATATGTAACATCTGATAATGGAATCTTTTTCATTGCATGTCTCTACAATTCAACTAGACTCGTCCATGTCTCATGAACAACTATGGTTATTTGGTTCAACAAGAAATTTGTCACTCTTTTTAGGGTTTTTTTTTGATTGATACACTATTATTTGAAGGCACTACTACATGCAAAGATAATTAAAAGTCTCCACTTGAAGTTCAAGCATGACCATCTCCCTTCAAATTGCTTATTGTATGTGGAAAGGACCATTTAACTAGTTTGTTGTTTCAATACAACCTCAAGCTAAAACATGATCACCACCATGAAATCTACTAATATAAATGGAAACAACAATTTAACTACTTTGTTTTTAGCATGGTCACACTCTCAAATTGGCTATTATAAATAGAAGGGACCAATTAACCACTTTGTTGGTGCAGTTCAATGTCAAGTCCAAACATTCAACCCCTTTGTTCTTGCAGTACATTGTAGCATGGTCCATTCCTTTTGTTGATATTTTTCCGTCTTTCAAAAAATATCAAAGAAGCATTAGTTAGTTCTATATACTATTTCCTTAAAAAAATTCCTTTGCAACATTTGGTGCAATTTCTAGTTAAAACATTTTGACAATTATTAATAATTAAACCATCCTAGATCCCTCTTAACTATGGATATATCAAGTGTTGGGAGGGATCAAATCTCTCGTACAACATTTCCTCAAGTTTCACTTGAAAAATAGGTTTGCACCTTGAAATATTTCATCCCTCTAGGCTCTTGATAGATCCAAAGTTAAGATGGATATAAGATGGTCATAGTTATAACTAAAAGAATATAATCAACCTTTTGTATTACATAATTGTAATAATTAATTATAGAAGAGATGTTGTAATGTTGTGTTATGTTATTTTATTTAAACGTTTTGACTCCATCAAATTACCTTAAATTTTTTTTTTTAAACTAAAAAAATATTTAAAATAATATATACACGTTGTTTGGTAAATTAATTGTTCTTAATTTACTTCATTAATTGTCAACCAGGATTCAAGTACTTGTGAAATATATGTGCACTATATATGCTAGGATTCCTTCTCTGAATTAAGTGATTCTAAAAGTTATGAAATTAATTCTAAAGATACACTATTTGGAGAATAATTACACATGTTCTTTCAATGAAAATTTATATTAAGTCCTAATTAATTGAGATTTTTTTTTTTAAATGGAATATTTATCTAAATTGTAGAATTCAAACTTATTTCTAATTTCATAAAATGAAATGCTTAAAGACCAAATTAAAGGAAAATAGCACGACTCTACTTTTACAGAATTGAATGCATTCTCCACTATCTTACTGAAAGAAAATCCTAAAATAATTTGTAGTAAGGAAACTCTATATTAAATGCTTGGAAAGAAAATGTTAGTAAAGTCTAATTCCTACTTGCAAAAGATACAATTACAACTTAAAAACGGTTACTGGTGTGAGTATTTATCCTCTAAAGTGAATTTCATTAACATCTAAGAAATTGAATTGATCTCTAAAACAATTAAGTGCTAACACGAAGATGCATTGAATAAATGATTTTTTTGTTTTTGTTTTCTATTTTTGAGTACCCTGCAATCAAATGAAGAATAATCAGAAATGAAATTATAATGGAGAAAATTTCTTGAAAGAAACTATATTGCTATAAAAAAAACAAAACTATGAACAAGACCTCACAGCTCAGCACGGGGCCCTCCCTTAAGTTCAGGTTGATTAATGATCACAAGATCTTCACGCACACATTATGAGTAATAGTGACTTATATCATGAAACAGAGGATCATCAGTCTTCACAACAAAAGAGTTATAAAATTGAAAATTAAAAAACCTTATGTCTCTGGTCTCACTTACAACATTTATACAATTTTCATAAAACTATTTGAAAAAGTTTTAAGAAGATATGCTATGAACCTTCTTGATACCTACGAGATCGATTCAACTTAGAATTCAATCTCTTAATGAATTCCTATTCAAAAAGAAAGTCAGAGGATATTTACTTCAATCTAAAATCTCAATAGTTGATCAGATCTTTAGTCTCACTCGCTTGATGTTTCTTTGTTCATCTCTACCTCTACTTGATCACTACACATAGTTTCTAAAATTTAATTTACATTTGACTTTGAGATTTCTTAATCCGCATAGCTTTTCAAGTGATCCTAATATGTGGTTATCCATATGGTAGCCACTTTTCAGCTTCTGATAGTATTCATACCTATATTGGAGTGCTACAACTTTTCTAACAATGGATTTTCCTGTGGAAACAAATATCAGTTGCAGAATATTCATGATTATGTTGCTGTAAGAATACTTTAGTTATAATTCACTAAGAAACATAGAAATTAATTATGGATGATTAATACCTTTGTAAAAGTTGAAATTAACCTCAAATATGTTGAGATTGTTACAAAATGATGACAAAAATGTGAAATGAGATGGAAAAAAGGATAGTAAAAAAGAAACAATTCTAGGCTTCAACATTCTCCCACACCAAAGGTTTTGCATGTTCTCATGCACCAAAATTTCAAAACTGGTTCTTCCTTCCTCCTTTAGTGAATGATATCTTAAGCCTGTGCAAGCACATCTATGCTAGTGTTTATTTTCTTCTTCCTAATGCTAAAAATTATCCTCAGTTTCTTCATCAGAATGCTACCTTGTAGCCCTCTGATCTTGTTTTTGAGAAAATTGTTTTCAACTGTAATTTTCTTATTCTTTTAGTACTAGTGACATAGGTGTTAAAGTATATTACAATTTTTAGTTCTCTGTAACTCATTCTGAATTTTTGTTGCTTGTCTTTATTGTGTTAGGTGTTTGTTAAGCACCTCTAGCTCATATATATCTTGTTTTAGAGCTTCCTCAATTCCGTGGTTCTGAAGCTTGTTTTGTTGCTGAATTTTTGCCCATTTCATGTTGAGAAAGAAATTCTTTTTGTTTTTCTCTTTGCTCTATAGATTCGAAATAATCATAAATATCTTGTTGAATTGGATCAATTTATGGAGTTTGCCTTGTTGGACTAACTGTATGAGGAGGTGTCTTATACCCTTATTACTCCATAGTAATCATTTCTAGTGATTGTGTGCTTGAAGGGTTTGCACTTATTTTACTTCTTCTCAATTTCACTCCCGAGCTTTCAGGGCCTTGTCCTTTTGTTTTCTTATCCTCTATTTTCTCTCTTTCCTCAGGTAATTTTTGGCTTGAATTGGCTTTATTTTTTCTAAGGTCCTTTTTATCATTTTTCTGTTTAAATTTTTCAAGATATTGGGATAACGGGGTGTTGTCTTCTAATGGATCCTTAGGGGTTTCAATAACATCCTTCTCTTGAACTTCTTATTCAATTTTGCCTTTCCAAGGTTAGTATTTGACTTTCTTCGACTTCTTTTGACCCTATTATTTGATTCTTCCTCAAGAGCTTCTACAAAGTGGTTTCTCACTAAGAAGTCTTGCCAACGATCTCCTCTATCTTCCAAATGTGCTTCTACAAGAATCTTGATGAGTCCATGATGGTAAAGAGAGTTATTGATGGACCTAGACTCTTGAAATGCCATTTTCTTTAAACTTTGAAGTATAAAGTAAGGAAAATTAATTTCAAACCCATCAACAAAATGCATCATAAGCCTGGCATGGTAAAAAAACATTATCCCAAATATACCTTCACATGTTATAAATTTTTGAATAACTATAAAGAGATTTCTCCATTTTCCTATTAACAAAGTGACTGGAATACCCTGTTTGAAAATAGGCAAGTCCATACCTGGTTCTTTAAGGAAATGAATCCAATCATTTTATTTTATATTCCTATTTTTGTACCATATTTCCCCATTTTTGCGTAGTCTCATTTCCTCTACTACAATAGATTATGTGAGGATGATCTTATTGTCTCTTATCTCTGCTTCCACTCCATAAAATGCTCAAGCGAAAGATTTGTTGATTTCCATTTCAAGCTTATTGAATTTCTTGAAAAATTGGAGCCATCCCACCTGTTTTAGTTGGTATTTGATCCTCATATAAGTTTGAAGAATTTTTTTTCCATTTGGTTCAGAGAAAACAAGTGTCCCCATGGTGAGAAGAAGTATCAACCCTGATTGTGCTTTTTGACAGGGTTAATGGAAGTTTTGAAAGAAGGAGTAAGAGAAATGTGAATTTGAAATGAGCGGAATGGATTATGAAAATGATGGAAATGTAACATACTTATGGAAGAAATTGTGTTGCGTCTGAAGTGTACCTTCACAATTTCCTAGATTCACTTTCAAAGGACCAGTGTTATGTGTTCAATTCTTGATCGAACATTGATGTTAGCAGTGTAATGATAAGGGGGTATGGTATAATGGTTATATATTACAAATTCACAAGGTATTTAACCTTTTGATATATTCATCCATAAATTAAAATCTAAGTTCTCATATTAAATACAAATTTTAGAATTCTTACATTACGTTATTTCCATGTTTCCCTTGATGTTATTTTTATTGTAGAATATGAACCTTGTTGCAGAACTAAAAATTAGTACAGAATTATAGGTATTTTGTTTTTTTTCTTGTCATCTTTCGAACTTTATTTTTCTGATCGAGAAAATAATTTTTTATTGCTACTACTGATGCTATGAATAATCAGTGAAAATATTGATCCCATGAATAAAACTGACCACCTAGAATTTTTTTTTTAAAGAAGGATAAAAAGAAATAGGGACAAGAAAGAGGGAATTTTTGAAAATCTAAATTGCAAAGAGATATTGGTTTTCAATTACGATTTTCTGTATAAACATGCTAACATAGTTGGTTTTTATGTTTATACCTTTTTTTTTATTGAAAAGAAATCACAATGAAGTTGAGAGTGAGGAAAAAAATCCCCTTTCTTGATCAACTTAAGTTCATAATTTTCTTACAAATACTTAAAAAAATCTTTCGTTGATAGAGGTTTATGATACAATCTCAATCTATGACCATTAAAAAGGAAAGTAATTTGTTCGCCATCAATAGTCTTGATTTTGACTGATTCATTTTCAAAAATAGTATCAATCTCATAAGGACCAAGCTAATGAGTTTGAAATTTTCATTGAAAATCTTTGAAATTGGAATAAAAAAGAAGAGCCCAATCGCCTTGTTTCAATTTTTTACCTCTGATAAACTTATCATGTCATTTTTATATTTGTTGTTGCACTATGATAGTCCTCTGAATAGCATATTGTCGTATTTCGTCTAGCTCATTCAATTGTCCTAGTCTTTTCTTTTGAACTTCTAATAGCTCAAGGCCCAATAATTAGTTGTTCTATAGGTCTCCTCAGGGAATTATATTAGAAAAAAAACTTGCTTCCCATAGACAAGCTCATGAGGAGTATGTCCAATTGTATTTATACATGTAGTTCGATATGGCCATAGTGCTTCTAGAAGATTTTTTACCCAATCCTTTCTATGCAAATGCACAGTCTTGGTAAGAGTTTCTTCATTAACTTTGTTGGTGGATTCCACTTGTCCATTGGCTTATGGATGATATGGAGTAGACTTCCAGTGCTTGATTTTATACTACTCCATGATCTTCTGTACCAACTTGGATGTGAATTGGGTACGTTGATTTGTTACAATTTCTCTTGGAACATCAAAACAAGTAAAGATATTCTCAAAAACAAATGTAACTACAACACTTTCAGCTACGGATAAAATAGGTTTAGCTTCTACCCATTTTGTGACATAATATGTGTAAACAAGTATGTACCTTTCAATTTATATTGAAGATTTATAGGTCCCACAAAATATAAAGCCCATTTTTCGAAAGGCTCCATAAGTACCTTTGGTTGTAGAGGCATTTCATCTGGTGGTATTGGTTTTCCCATTCTTTGAAAAGTATCACATATTTTGACATATTCTTTGGCATATTTGAAAATAGATGGTGTTATATGGACAAATCCCTCTTGCGGACAAGAGCGATCTCCCTATTATCCTAAGGATATCTAGAAACAAACAGACAGATGTAGACCATTTTCTCTAGACTATTTTGCTTAAGAATTACTCATTAACTACGAATAGATATTCCTACCTGAAGTCCAACGCTTGTTCGGTCTTCAATCCAGTTGCTCTAGAAGTTATCGATCCAGCATATAAGATCTACAATCAAAGACAGGAAAATCAGATCAAAAGCATCTGCAAAATATGACAATTCGAAAGCAGTAATCTATCTTAGTGATCAAGGAGTCTAATAATTAAATAATTCAAAAGATAGATGAACAACTCAATGAGAAAATATAATCCATTTGTATTATCTTTGAATAAAAAGAAGAAACCTTACAACCGTGACGCCTTGATGTTCATACAGGTTCTTCCAGGGTCCCAAACAATCGTTTTCCTCAGTTTGACAAGACTCTGACTCTCTTTATCAGCATAAGATTATAGCCATGAGTATGTAATATCTCTCATGCTAATGATGCAGAATATGGAGAGTAGGTTTATTCAGTAATTCCCCTCAAAACTATAGAGTTCTAAGTACTCTCTCCAAAGCAAGAAGCAAGTACAAAGTACAATATACTAACTACCCTTTAAACTGAAGCTTGGCCTCAATTTATAGCAGAAGGGAGGTAGTTTCAGCTCCAAAAAGGAAGGGATAAAGCCCTCTCATCATGGCATTTCAGTTCCAAAAACCAAGGGATTACTCCATTTATGAAGGGATAAAAGTTCATGAATGGAAAGGGTGAAGCTTGTCTAGATAGCGCTTCTAGAAGGCCCCAGTTGGGAGAATATTCAACCAGCTGGGCTTCTAGAAATTAATTTTCTCTTTATTTTACCTTTTACGGGGGTCCGCAGTTTTTATAGCAATTAGCTCGGTACCACATGGAATGGCTAGGAAAAGTGTGAGAGTAGGCTTTTTGGGAATTTTAAGAGCTTCTTCTAGTTCCAAGACTTGATTTCGGGAACTTTATGTTTTTAGACTTCTAAGGAAGCAATAAATAGGTAATGATGAACCCATATAGACAGCTCAATGTCATGGTGAAAAATTTCAGTGTAACAGATTGCCCCTTAAAGTGCGAAGTCTGAAGATTTTTTTGAAGAATTCTTAAGAGTGAAGTGCTTTATCATCCTGAGGATTGGGCTATCGGCACATCAGTTGAAACCTAGAAAAAACATTCAATGCAAGCATATATATATGTACATCATCGCTAAGGTAGGCATTCCCATACTCATATCAAAACTAACTACATGTTCTGATACATAAATGATTTTAGAATTACATGAAGTAGTAGGCACAACATGACACAACCATCTGTTATGAGTATTCTACTATATGATGAATAATAAAACTCCTCACAACCTGGGTGGTAGAAACTAGATCTAGGGTCTTGATTTTCGCTTCTCGAACTAGTACGATTCTATCCATGCGATTGATTGTGTCGAAGTCGAACATGGTAGAAACCACTTGATTACCAGTCAATGATGTGAACCGTTAACAAGTGTGAGAGAAACCACCAATGATGACAATGGTTATCAAAGTAATCAGTACAATCTATGAAATGTGAATTCGTGTTCTGAAGTCGAACATTTCACAGAATCATTCGATCGAAGGTCAATGATGCAAACTATCATTGAAGGCGAGAAACCTGCCATTAGGGCATGCAGATCCCAAGGTACTGATAGGATTCTAGATCAAATTTCTAGATGATGAGCTGTCGTCGATAGAAAGTGACCCATCGTAGGTTAGACCATGACACGAAACCATTAGATCAAGTTTTGAATAAATATTTTAGCAAGGACTGACTCAGGGATGGTCAACGCGAGTGGAGACAAATGTTTGCAATGAATGGTTTATTGAAACTAATCTCTTGAACACATAACGACACTGCAGATGGTTTGGTGACGATTGACCTAAAGCTAATACCCAGAAACTGGCTGAAGACTTTCAATATGGTTTGATTAACTATTGGCCAAAGGATTTTCCCAACCCAGACATGAATGTGACAAAAGTGTCGTGTTCAAGAGTGGTATACAACTTTTTAAAATGAAGTGTGACAAGTGGATCCATTTTCTCTCTTTTCCCCCACCATTTATGGAAAGTACCTATTTATTTTTGACAATATTAAGGAGGATAACATTTTCTTGTAATGTAAGCTCATCCTTTGGATGAGTCCAACTTAGTATTAAAATCAAACCCTAAGAATGAGTGGTTCGTTCCTATTTATAATTGACAGGTCCTTTACTATTAAGTTTTAACGAGTCTAGTATAGGTGAAACTCGGTGTTTTCAGTTTTAGGGAGTGAGAAGAAAAACTTAAGAAAACTCCGTGGTTGTAATTTTTTGTAAATTTAGTCTCTCAAGCCCAAAAAAGGATAAAATAATGTAGGAGAGAACTCCATTTACCATGATTAGTCAACGTATACGTTTTTCCTAAATAGTCCATTTCAGTCCGGAAAAGGGGTAAACTTATACTGAAGGGACGATTATTCATTTCCTTTAACGAGTTCGAATAGTCAAGTGCTCGGAAATATTTTCATGTTTAGAGAGTCTCAAAAGGGCTTAAAAGAGAAATCTAGGGTTTCGCTTTTTCATAATTTTAAAGAGTCCGAAAAAGTGATAAAGTATACTCAATTGTTTTGCTTTTTCGTAAGTTTTAATGAGTTCGAAAAAGTGATAAAAAGTGTACTCATATGGACGAATTTCAATTTAATTTATGAGCAAGAAAAGATGGAAAGAACTTGGCATTTCATGTGTTTTACGAGAATGAACGATAGCAAATAATCTCAGGATTTTCATGAGTTTAACGAGTCTTGAAAATAATAACCGAAATTGACTCGAGATAGGTTTCATTTTTATACAAGCTTGAACCATAGGAAAATTATGCTTGAAAGTGGTTTCATTTTTACACAAGCTTGAAACAAAGAAAACTGTGCTTGAAAGTGGTTTCATTTTTACACAATCTTGAAACAAAGAAAAATGTGCTTGAAAGTGGTTTCATGTTTACACAAGCTTGAAACGTAGGAAAACTATGCTTGAGAGTGGTTTCATTTTTACACAAGCTTAAAACCAAGGAAAAATCATGCTTGAAAGTGGTTTCATGTTTACACAAGCTTGAAACCTAGGAAATCTATGCTTGAGAGTGGTTTCATTTTTACACAAGCTTGAAATAAAGGAAAAATCATGCTTGAAAGTGGTTTCATTTTTACACAAGCTTGAAAAAAATAAAACTGTGCTTGAAATTGGTTTTAATGCCCCCCAAGCATAAATTTCTAGAGCGCATGCCCCCCAAGCTTCATGCCATTCAACTAAGTAGACTATTGGTTACTAATAGATGGATGGAATGAAGGCTCTTTACGAGATCAGATGAAATAATTGACTTGAAACTTGCGAGATCTAATAAAAGACTCGACTCAATTAGGAGAGGATTTGTTTCATTTTTTAACGAGCTTGACACAGGGAAAGAGTTATGCTCATGGTATCTGTTTCATTTTTTAACAAGGTTGACACAGTAAAAGGAACTCTCCTCATGGAATCTGTTTCAATTTTTAAAGAGGTTGACACAATAAAGGGAACCATCCTCACAACCCACTGATTCATTTTTTAACAAGGTTGACACAGGAAAAGAACCATCCTCATGAAACCTTGTCATGGCTTCCAACTAGAAGAAACACGTGTTAAGGGACACTCCTTGATCATGGCTTCCAAGAGGTCTTCATCAGATGGAAGAACAATTCTCTGGAAGGAACACATGTCAAGGGACTCAAAAGGGATACGAACATCATGTTCAAATAATCCCATAGGATTTTCCATGCCAATGACTGGATCTAAGTCAAAAGAAGTCGAGAAAATAGGGAGAGGCTCACTTGCATCAATAGCTAAAAACATGGGACTGGTTGCCACATAATTAACCTGTGGCGGGGTAGATACCACTTCCATATAAGGAAAATTTAGGGGTGTCAGATTATTGGTAGTAAAATCAAGACTAGTGAATGAAAGCTGGTCAACAGTCACAATGTTTCCATTGTGAGGGAAAGACATCACGCGAAAGAGTGTCGATACGACAGCTTTCATTGCATAGACATAGTCTCGCCCAAGGAGAAAATTGAAATCCAAGGGGCCTCAGACTACCATAAGATCAATACAGACAGTTTTACCTTCCAAGGTAATGGGAAATTTTGGAAGGATCCCTAAATGTTCACTAATGGTTCGGTTAAAAGCTGATAGATTCTGCGTAACATGCACAAGCTGAGGGGAACCCAAAGCTTGCCAAGTAGTTGAGGATAAAATACTAACATAATCACCTTCATCTATATTCCCGCGACACACATTCTTACCACAAACCTTCACAATGATTTGGAAAGGGATGGAGGAAGGAAGACGAGGTTATGTTAGTCTATTCCAATAAAAGGAAAAGACCTCGGTACTTGGAGGTGGTTCTGTGGAAACATGTGAAATTCCCCTTGGCGTAGAAGAATCTGATATAACAAGAAGAACCTAAGCGGTATGAATTTCACTCTCTATAGGGGGAATGGGATCGAACGAATGTGAAATTGAGTCGACCACTTGATCAACTAATGGATCATCAACCTGAGTGATATCAGTTTCACTCTCCAATAGAAGATTGGGATTGACTGTACTTGGAATTAGATCAATCACTTCGTCAATTGACGATAGGTCTAACCTATATGAAATTTTATGGTAACGAGTTGGAAGTTATTGCTATGAAACAATAAGGTTTTACAACAATTTTGAGGCTTCATCCATGTGAGGGAAAATGTGAGTTTGATGACTCCCTTTGCATAACCTACAAGGAAACCTAGCTTTACCCTTTTTCTGAGGGACCTAACTATCACTGGTTGATGGATCAAAAGTAATTTGATGTGATGTTTGAGACCATACTTCCAAGATCTTTCGAATACCAGGAAAATTGATAAGGAAGCAGTCACCCTTACAAAGCTTGCAAGGGTATTTGGGTTTGCGATGCATGTTGGAGGTTTCCTCAACACTACTAACACTTACAACCATGGTTGGTTGGTTGACATCTTTCTTATCTTTCTTCTTCTTCTTCTTAGCCACTTGGTTACTAGCATGAAGGCTTTTACCAAGCGAAGAGGAAGAAAGGGAGGAAGAAATGTTGGGCGAAGAAGGTAAAGGATCAACATGAGGTTGGTGATGTTGAGATGGTGAACTCTGTTGAGGTGAAGCATCCGGTTGAGGTGGAACAATTTGAGTATTCAAGGCCAACGAAGTTGAAAATAACCATACCGGTAAACCTATTGTAAATCTAGGTAATGAAAATGTAGCCATATAAGGAGGACCAACATTTCCAAAGAAAGGAAAAGTACTAGGATTCTCGTTAAGAGGGGTTCCTTGGTTGGTAAATTCCAGAACAGTTGCCATTAGATTCAACTTTAGTGAATTTTATTAACAATTTAAAAATATTCACAATTTACACCTAACAATTAAAATTCACAATTCACACCTAAGGTCTCTAAAAAGTAAAAACAAAAAAATGAACATGCGCTATCAAATCTAGGAGTCAAACCACACAAAAAAGTATATTCCTGCACTAAAAACACTAGTTGGTGATGAAATCCAACATCGTAGAATTTTAATGCAAAAATGACGGCTGGAATAGTTACCCTGACAACCTGCTTAATGAAACAGACCGGTGTAGGTTTCTCCACTTAAACCATCTCAAGTGAAGATAACCCTCCAGAGAGTCCAAGTGAGTCTAGCCGATGTCTGCTCCAGGTACTGTGGGACCTCCCCTCCACCATCACCTTGGGAAAGAATCCTAAAGCTTATGGCCACTAAGGTCACCAACAGGAACACATATACCTGGGGGAACAGTCTACCATCCGATAAACACGCAAGGGTAGAGTAACAAAGCTCAATCCCCTTGAAGGCTCCTTGACAATGGTCTATCCAAGGTTTACCGACAAGTGACCCTAGGCTCCTCGATAATGTTCTATCCGAGGTTTACCATTTTTAATATGTTCACATCTTCTATCATTCCCAATGAGATAGGTATGATTACCTCACTGGTTCAGATATGATCTCATGCTCGACTCCTTTATGAGGAGCTTCCCAGAGTGTACATGCTACAATTGGATTTTCCTACTACAAGATCGATTACTTGTTTGTTTAGTCACTTTGGAAAGTTAACTACTCCCTATTCCAAAGCACTAATCCTAAGCTAGATTGGTTTAAAGAGCCCTAAAAATGTAAAAATTACTAGATGAATTTTAATTAAGCGCTGTGTTATTTGGGTTGTTATTACTCAAAGGATAATGGATATGAAACTAATGGTGTTTTGACCTGACCCAAAATTGAATGCAATCGAATATGATAATGTAATCTTTTCAATTCGATGAATCCTAACTAAAGCAAGGAGAGAGTTTCCATTCACTTCCAACAATGCAAGAATTGATAAATAAGAGAAAATATAACAAATTCTCTAATGCACTAATTTCATCAAGAAAAACTAATGCTAATCAATTCCAATTTTTATTTTTATGTTTTTAAAACAAGCATAAAAACATGTAAATTCAAATCAAATAAAATAATCTAAATCTACGATTGATTTTTCCAGAATGTAAACTATGAAATTGTAATCTATGCACAATTCACTTGAAAAGTTCGCAAGTGTAATCTATGCACATTTTTCATTCATATTCTGAAAATGAGAATTCTAATTATGCAAATGTGATCTAAGCAAGAGAATTATCAAAAACAAGATGATTCTAATGTAATCTAAAGAACCAATCAAGTGTAAGTAAAGAAAATTGGGTGAGAGTTCCAAAGGTCAAAAAATAAAAACACTCAAAGGCGATTAACACTCAGACACAATTTAGCAAAAAAAAAAGCAAAAAGATGCAAAATTGTTAAGAAACTGAGACACACCTTGAAGTAATGACCAAAGGAAATTAAATTAATAATCTCTCAAAAAAGAGACTCAAAACACCCAATTAACTTAACGGAGACTTATGAGACTATTGATGAAAGAAATTCACAGAGATCTTTGACAACCAAGACAAATTGGGATAATAGCAAAGAATCAAGTAATTGGACTCTAGAAAACAGAATTTTTACTTTTTCAAAAAATTTCCAGAAGTACGCAGTTTTTAATGGAACAAAGTGTGGTACCACACTATATTGCACTAAAATATGCGGAGTCTACAATTCTGTTTTTAAACAAAAAATGCGGAAGGCAGGAAAAGTATAGAAAAAATAAAAATACAGATTTATAGTCAGGGATCCTATTGAGTCTCTACCCAACCTAGCTTTGAGCTAATCAAAATCAAAGAAATCTTTCAAAAATCAAGCTGAAAATGAAAAAGAAAACTAAGTTCAACTTTTCCTTAGTGGAGTCGCCAATTTTTTAGACGGACAAATCCCTCTTGCAGACAAGAGCGATCTCCCTAGTATCCTAAGGATATCTAGAAGAAAACAGATAGATGTAGACCATTTTCTCTAGACTATTTTGCTTAAGAATTAATCATTAAATATAGATAGATACTCCTACTTGAAGTCCAACGCTTTTTCTGTCTTCAATCCAGTTGCTCCAGAGGTTATCGATCCAGCATATAAGATTTGCAATCAAAGACAGGCAAACTAGATCAAAAGCATCTGCAAAATATGACAATTCGAAAGTAGTAATCTATCTTAGTGATCAAGAAGTCTAAGAATTAAATCATTCAAAAGATAGATGAACAACTCAATGAAAAAATACAATCCATTTGTATTATCTTTGAATAAAAATAAGAAACCTTACAACCGTGACGCCTTGATGTTCGTATAGGTTCTTCCTGGGTCTCGAACAGCCGTTTTCCTCAGTTTGACAAGACTCTGACTCTCTTTAATAGCATAATACTATAGCCATGAATATGTAATCTCTCTCATGCTAATGAAGCAGAATATGGAGAGTATTTTTATTTAGCAATTCCCCTCAAAACCATCGAGTTCTAAGTACTCTCTCCAAAGCAAGAAGCAAGTACAAAGTACAATCTACTAATTACCCTTTAGACTGAAGCTTTACCTCAATTTATAGCAGAAGGGAGGTAGTTTTAGCTCCAAAAAGGAAGTGATGAAGATTGCAACAAGAAAAAGTGAAGGAGGCATCCTGAAACATCATCCTTGATCCTAGTTGGAAAATAATCACCTAAACTAGGTGGGGCCCACACAGATGATTTTTGTCGCAAAGTCTATTTTTAGGTGTATGTCTATTTTTAGACATGTAAACCATATTCTATGAGTTGCAGGATGCTATTTGTGGATGGTTGGTCAAGTTGGAAAAATATATGGAATTCTATTTTTAGACATATTGGGCGGAATCTATTTTTAGATTGCCAGTGTAAAAATAGATATGTCGAATATTATTAGCTCTTAATAATATTTGGACTCTAAACATTATCTTATTCTGTTGGAGCACTTTAGTTAAGTGCACATATGTGGCACAACAACTGACAGAAGGAATTATGCTATTCCTAAGGGTTTAGTGGAGCTATTGCATGGAGGAATTTAGTTAGAACTCATGTGACAAAGTTTGGTGGAGTTGTAGAAGTAGTTCATGGAGTTGTATTCAGTTTAACTCAGTTAGACACAGTTGAGCTAGTTGTATCTATTCTAACTGAATGATACACTAGTGAGATTGGTGTGAATTAATTAATAATTAATTCACTATTTATTAACTCATTAATCAACTGAAGAATACATCAGTTAACTACAGTGCATGGACAGTTTCAGTGGAGACCAGTGGAGAGATAGGTGAAAGGGCAAGATAGACTATCTGTTGTGACTATTAGTGATGAATGAATTGCATATACATATACATTGGAGTTTCCAATGATAATAACGCAATCAATGAGAGTGGGATTACATTGAATTGGTCTTTGTAATCAGCTTGGATTGCGCAATGGAGGCAGGCTCGCAGGAGGGCAAGATCGGTGCATGGATTTGCAAGATTGTTCTTGATTAGTGTATGACAATTGTACTGTACTGAGAGCTTGTGATAAGCTTTGTATGTTTGTATGAGATTGTCATATGATCTCCATGTTACATAATATATATTTGGGATTTTTAGCTTCAGGATTTCCCGTTAAACAACTGCGTTATGTGTGTTTTTATTGCTTCATGTGTTTTGCAATTGTTGATTAAACTTCCGGAAGAATTATAGTGGAAGGATTATTTATTTATAAAGAAGATAAATTTTGTTAGATCAGGAGAGTCCAGATATATACATGCATATTGTATATAATTTCTACATGGTATCAGAGCCGTGTTATAGATTTTCTACATGGAATGAGAGAAGGAATTTTTGGGTTCGCGAGTTTGCAAAGAATATCTGAAAATTTGTGTGAAATATTTTCAGAAAAAAATAGCATATTTGGATTCCTTGTGAAACAATACCCAAATTGAAAAAAAAAATTGGTCGAATCGGAGCTCGGATGAGGGAGATATCATCGATTTAAAATTAGCTCTTTTGTTAGAAAATTTTGCAATGACGGGACAATTGCAATGTGCGCGAGCCAAGAATCTACATGCACTGAGGTAAAAGATGCATGTAAATATTTGAGGAGAAAAGAAGAGGTTAGTGACTTGGTGGTTGAGAGGTAGCCTCTCAAAATGCAGTGTGAGAAGCAGTCTCAGAAGGTTGTGGAGCAACCACAACTGGAGATGCAGAACAATCTTTATAGATTTGAAGTAGATGGGATTTCTACGGAGCTTCCTACAGTTCGGAAGTGTGAGAAAGCCATGCAATTGAAGCTTGAGAGGGAGCTGGATTTGCATGTAGGTAAGAGTGAACCTCGGGATGTGGATCAGCCACAAGATGAGGATCATGGAGTGGGAGCAACCACTCATGCAGAGAAATTTCATGCCAGATGGGCAGAGGGAGTGCATGCAACTATACCACTAGGTCAGAGGTGGGGCGACATGCATGAGTAATCCAAAGAGGATATTTCTGGGCAGGATTCATGGAGATGGTGTGGATCTCATGAACTGAACCTGGCTACGAGGTGCCCATAGAGCAGTAGTAGCATGATCAGTTGGATTGATGCAGTGAGATCAAAGTGACAGTGTCGGATACTGGAGCACGGTTCAGAGTTGATAGCAAGTGCAGAGTGCATGGGTGCAGAGTTCAACAACGTAGTGGTTCCTGAAGACATGTGTAGTGGATAAGAAAAAGTTGAAGACTTTGATGATAGATGCATCAGATTGATTGAGTTGTTTGGAGCCTATTCAGCTTCGGAAGAGTTGCAGAGCATATGCATGGAGTTGCATGGCGCTTGCAAAGGTTGCAGGGCAAATGCATGGAGTTTCATGTCGCATGCAAAGAAAGTCCTTTCTTGTTGAGAGGGAGTGTTGAAGATTGCAACAAGAAATAGTGAGGGAGGCATCCTGAAACATCATCCTTGATCCTAGTTGGAAAATAATCACGTAAACTAGGTGGGGCCCACACAGGTGATTTTTGTCGCAAAGTCTATTTTTAGGTGTATGTATATTTTTAGACATGTAAACCATATTCTATGAGTTGTAGGATGCTATTTGTGGATGGTTGGTCAAGTTGGAAAAATATATGGAATTCTATTTTTAGACATATTGGGCGGAATCTATTTTTAGATTGCCAGTGTAAAAATAGATATGTCGAATATTATTAGCTCTTAATAATATTTGGACTCTAAAAATTATCTTATTCTGTTGGAGCACTTCAGTTAAGTGCACGTATGTGGCACAACAGCTGACAGAAGGAATTACGCTATTCCTAAGGTTTTAGTGGAGCTATTGCATGGAGGACTTCAGTTAGAACTCATGTGACAAAGTTTGGTGGAGTTGTAGAAGTAGTTTATGGAGTTATATTCAGTTTAACTCAATTAGACACAGTTGAGCTAGTTGTATCTAGTCTAACTGAATGATACACTAGTGAGAGTGGTGTGAATTAATTAATAATTAATTCAATAAATATTAAATCATTAATCAACTGAAGAATACATCAGTTAACTACAGTGCATGGTAGTTTCAGTGGAGACCAGTGGAGAGATAGGTGAAAGAGAAAGATAGAGTATCTGTTGTGACTATTAGTGATGCATGAATTGCATCTACATATACATTGGAGTTGCCAATGATAATCACGCGGTATTAAGTGGTAATGAAATTAGTTAGTGTGTAATCATCGCAGTTGCGCGGTGGAGCGGAGCTGAGGAGGGCAAGATCGGTGCATGGATTTGCAAGATTGTTCTTTGATTAGTGTGTAATAGTTAATCTTTATACTGAGAGCTTGTGATAAGCTTTGTATGTTTTTATGAGATTTTCATATGATCTCCATGTTACATAATATATAGTTGAGGTTTTTAGCTTCAGGCTTTCCCGTTAAACAACTTCGTTATGTGTTTTTTTATTGCTTCATGTGTTTTGCAATTGTTGATTAAACTTCCGCAAGAATTATAGTGGAAGGATTTTGTATTTAGCAAGAAGATAAATATTGTTAGATTAGGAGAGTCTAGATATATACATGCATATTGTATATAATTTCTACAGGAAGGGACAAAGCCCTCTCATAATGGGATTTCAACTCCAAAAACTAAGGGATTACTCCATTTATGAAGGGATAAAGGTTCATGAATGGAAGGGGCGAAGCTCGACTAGGTAGCGCTTCTATAAGGCCCCAGCTAGGAGAATATTCGACCAGCTAGGCTTCTAGAACTTACTTTTCTCTTTATTTTACCTTTTATGGGGGTCCATAGTTTTAATGAGCTTTACGTGTGGGATGTACCGCAGTTTTTATAGCAATTAGCCGCAGTACCATAGGGAATGACTAGGAAAAGTGTGGGAGTAGGCTTTTTGGGATTTTTAAGAGCTTCTTCCAGTTCCAAGACTTGATTTGGGGAAATTTCTGTTTTTAGAATTCTAAGGAAGCAATAAATAGGTAATGATGAGCCCATATAGATAGCTCAAGTCATAGGTAGAAGTGCAGTCCTGGATGGCCAATAATATCCCAAAAGAAGGATTTTGTAAGCAGTTCTTTTGTCAACAAAATTCCCTCCACATGGCTCATCATGACAGGATTTTAAAATTTCTAGTACTTCATCTTCTCGAGAACATCTTCGAATGATCAAATCAGATCCAGCTTTTTATAATTCTCCATCTATCCAAAAATAATGTGCACTAGTTGTGATAAATTTTTTCTTTTCTATGGATGAAAATTGTGGTGGAATTTTCCCTGTAGCTAAATAATTGGCAATATCTGCAAACCAAGGTAATTTAGTAGATACTACAAAAATATATTCATCGGGAAAATTATATTTTACATGAACATGAACATTATCATTTTGCATTATGGAAGGAAATCAGCAACTGTATTTTCTTTTCCTGATCTATCAAGAATAGTGATGTTGAATTCTTGTAATAATAGCAACCATCTTGTAATTCTTCCATTAGTAATTGGTTTGTTCATTAAATATCTAATGGAAGAATGATCTGTATGAATAAAATTTTCATAACCAGTGATGTAATGACGAAATTTATTAATGGCATGAACAACAGCTAAAAACTCCTTTTCAGACACAGTATAATTTAACTCTACTAGAGTCAATTTTTAACTCATATAATAAATAACATGAGTTAAATCTTTTTGTCTCAATACAACTCCTAAAGCTGTATCTGAAGCATCAATAGAAATGTGAAAAGGGAGAGACCAATTAGGTCCTCTTTGAATTGGTGCGTTAGTAATTATTTGTTTCAATGTTTCAAATGCTTTTTGATAATGAGAGTTCCATGCAAATTCACAATCTTTTGTAAGAAGTTTGAAAAGTGGAGAGGCTATTTTTTTGAAGTTTTCTATGAATCGCCTATAGTTGCAGTAACTCCAAGAAAACTTTTAACATATCTTTGACAAAGAGGGATTGAAATTTTAGAAATAACTTCTACCTTAGATGTGTCCACATTAATTCCATCACCTAAAATATGGTGGCCTAAAACAATCACTTCATTAAACATCATAAAACACTTCTCATGGCTTAATGAAAGGTTTTCGTCTTTACATCTAATAAGAACTTTTATATATTTTCCATAGCTTCTTCGAAAGTATCTCCATACACAATAAAGTAATCCATGTATGCTTCCACACAATCATGAATTAGATCAGAAAAGAAACCTAAAACTGCTCTCTGAAATGTGGCAGATGCAACATAATCCAAAGGGAGGCACCCTATAGGCATATGTTCCCCGAGGACATGTAAAAGTAGTTTTGTCTTGATCTTCTCATGCCAGTTGGATTTGATTATATCCACTAAAACCATCTAAAAATGAAAAATACTTATTTCCTGCCAAGGTATCTAATACTTGATCTATAAAGGGTAGTGGAAAAAGATCTTTCAAAGTGGCTTTTTTTAATTCTCTGTAATCAGTACATATTCTCCATTTTCCATTCTTATTTGGAACAATCACTAGAGTTGACACCCATTGAATATCTAATATTGTATAAATGAAATTCACATTCAAAAGTTTTTTTAATTCCTCTTTAACGATTTCTCTCATATTTGGATTCATTCTCTTTTGAGGTTGTTTCACCGGTTTGACATTTTATTGAATACAAGTATGATGCATACAAGTTTCAGGATCAATTCCTTTCGTATTAGTATATTCCCATGCATAAGAAAAGGAATGTTTCTATAGCATCATTATTAATTTTCTCTTTTGAAGTTCTTCCAAGTTATTTTTAATATTTAATGTTTTTCCTGGAAAATTTTCTACTTGAGAATTGCCAAACTTCTCCATATAATGTAAAGCAAATTGATGTGATGATATATATTCAGTGTTACATTTCTCTTGAAAACTTTGATTTTGCTCACAGTAAGAAGAAGAAACATTATTATTCATTAAATTTATCAATTGATCTTCTTCATCTAATTGTAAAAAAAACATATAGTTGTTGCATATTATCAAAGTTCTCTTCATCATCGTCTATCCAAATTTCACTTTCTACTTTGGTTATTGTTTTTACAGGAGGATACATTGTGAATTTCCATAAGATATATACATATCTACTGATCTACAACTTATGAATGCATCAGTTGTAGCTAGCCAAGGTGTACCAAGGATCAATGGATGACCTCCTAAATTATTCTTCGGAGTTAAAATCATGAAGTCTACACAATATTCCCAAGAATATAGAGAAATAGACACATCTTCTAATACTTCATCTGGTTTAATAACAGATCTATCTGCTAATTTTAATAATCTTGGAGTATATTGAAGATTAAGAAGCTTAAGTTGCTCCATTGTTTGTTTACTCATAATATTAATGGTTTCTCCTAGATCAGTTAGAGTGTTTGGAATCTCAATACCATTGATGTGGATTTTTACAATGGGGCTACCTGGATCTAGATATTTTTGGAAAATAATTTTCCCCATCATAATATCAACAATTTTTCCAACCAATTGAATTTTTTTAATGTTTTTTATTTTTCTTCCTAGTTTTCTAATACATAGCTCTTTGATGGTTTTTGCAAATATTGGTATTTCCTTTATAGATTGGAGTAAATTAATTTTAATGCAAATATTATTAAGTTCATCTAGCATCTCATAATATGGCAAAGAAATTTGCATTTCTATTCCTTTATTAATTTTAAGTCTTTCAGGAAAAGGTGGATCCTGCAAAGAAATAGAAGGTTGTTCTACTAGAGGAACCGTGGGAGCTTGTTTTATTTGTTCATCCTTTGATTGTATAGGAACATCTTCCCTTAGAGAATTACTTTCCTGATCAAGACATGCATATTTTTTATGAATCTCATCCTCTTTAGATTTTTGGACGACAAATATTGGTGACTTCTTTTGTAAAACCCTACTAGATCTAAGTTGGACATCATTTAGACCTAATGGGGTGATAATACAAGCTTGAAAAAATTTCCCTTCAACATTATAAACAACTTCTTGATTTTTATTATTTGGATTAGGAAGAGTTTGAGCAGGAAGTTGATTTTATTTTTGAGGAAATGGTAATGAAAGTTGTTGATTTGGATTTCGGAACTGAGGATGTTGAGTGGGTCCAGGAAGATAATATTGTAGTGAAAAAGAGGGATAAGGTTGTTGGAATTGAGGATATTTTCCATAAGGATTTTTTCAACCCTGTGCCCAAGATGGATTTTGAGATTGTGGGGACCAAGGTTTCCAAGGTATAGGTGCAGTCCAATTGTTTTGTGGTTGTGCATGTGATTGAGTATTGAAACATTGAGTCATATTTGGCTGCTGATTTTTCCATGGTATTTTAGCAACAAAACAAAGAGATTCAACTTTTCTTGTCCCAAATTCATCTTGAAAGACAACTTTAATACTAGGTATCGAAGGACACTCCTTAGTATTATGATTTTCAGCACACATGACACAAATTTATACACTATCAAGGGGACATAATCAAGGCATGCTTCTTCCTACATCTGGGACAAAAGATAGATAATGCAACATTTTTGGTTTTTTTCTTGTTTTGTATTTTAAGAGTATTTAGTTGTTCACTAAGACTCCATAGAATATTTGTTGTAAATTTTTCAAGCAAATTGCCTATTTCAACTCTACTTACTGTTCCAGTTGTAGATTTATTATTTCTGGACATAACAGGATCTCTTAGATTTTTCCCAGTTCTAGCCTTACCCCTTGAAATATGTGTACACAGTTCACAAATTTCTCCAAAAGAAAGCTGAGAAACATCTCCTTTTCCCATTAAATTGAGGAGGTCAATCCACTAATCTCTAATAGATTTTAGCAAAAGAGCCTTTAAAGTTTCATCATCTAAATTATACAGCTTAGCCCTTTTAATGTTATAAGAAAATATTTCAACTAAGTCTTCAAGATTTCCATCCTCTTTCTGCATCATTTTAAAGACTTCATCCTTAAGGTTATGGGGCATACAATAATCCATATATTTTTCTAAGAACACATTTTTCATTTCTTCCCATGTTCTGATAGTATGTGTTCTCAATCCCATGAACCATTTAAGTGCTCCATCTTTAAGAGTGGCTGGAAACAATTTTATTTTTTGAGAATCAAGCAAGTTGTCAAAAGGTCTACACAGAACTTCAAACTCAAAAAGAAAAGTTTCAGGGTCTTCATGTCTTAAACCATGGAAATTAGGGAGGATGGAGGGTGACATGTTCTTCATTGTGGTTGTGGTATCTTCATCAAAGATTGGAAATCCAAAAGGATCTTGATCTCCTCTACCACCTCTTCCTCCACCTCCTCCTCTACCTCTTCCACCACAAATCCTAAGTTCACCATTTACATTATGTACTTCTCCTTCCCCTGGCATTGTATATTCCTCGGAGCTAATATAGGGTTCTATGATTGGGTTATATAACTCTTCTTTTGGTTCTTCTACTAATGGAATTAGAATAAGTTTCTTCTTATTATTCACCAGGGACTTCTAGTTCTTTTCCTAGAAGTTGTTCTCTAGTTGAAGAGAGAAATATTACTCCTTTTGTTGGGGACGTAGGTTCTTCAACACCAACTTCAGTAGAGTAAGTTGGTGAATCTCTAGGTTGGATTTCAGATCTATACACCTCAAGAAGTTTATGTCTACGTGAAAATGATGGAATGCGAGTTTTGGTGCATGGTGTGGCACTACGAGGTCTAGGTGGAGTGAGTGGTAATGTTGGAATTGAACTTCTACCTCTACTTATAAATCTAACCTGAGAATCCCTTTCTCTATGCATAATTTTTTTTTTCATTTTTCAATTTTATTGAAATTAAAAACTCCTAAAAATGATAAAAATGATGGAATCCTATATACACTTCCCTGAAAACGGTTCCAAAATGTTTGGTAAATTAATTGTTCTTAATTTACTTCATTAATTGAGATTCATGTACTTGTGAAATGTATGTGCACTATATATGTTAGGATTCTTTTTATGAATTAAGTGAATCTAAAAACAAAACGAATTCTAAAGATGGACAAATGTTTTTCATACAATTTGGAGAATAATTATGCACATGTTCTTTCAATCCAAAGTTATATTAAGTCCTAATTAACTGAGCTTGACTTTAGAAATGGAAGATCTATCTAAATTGCAGAATTCAAACTTAATTCTAATTGCATAGAAGGAAATGCTTAAAGACCAAATTAAAGGAAAACAATCTACTTTTGTAGAATTGAAAATATCATGCATTGTCTTACTGAAAGAAAATCCTAAACTAATTTGCAGTAAGGAAATCCTATATTAATTGTCTGGAGTGGAAATGACAGTAAAATTTAGTTCCTAATTTGTAGAAAATAAAATTATAACTTAAGAATGATTATTGGTGTGTGTATCTAGACTCTAAAGGGCATTTCATCAACATCTAAGAAAACGAATTGAACTATGAAACAATTAAGTGCCGACAAGAAGATGCATTGAATAATTGAAATATTTTTAGTGTTTTATGTTTGTGATAACTCCGCTATCAAATGAAGAATAATTAGAAATGAAACTATAATGGAAACAAATTCTTGAAAGAAAATATAATGCTATAAAAAAATAAACAATGAACAATACCTCACAGCTCGAAAGGGGGCCCTCCCGTGAGGGAAGGTTGATTAATGAGAAAAATATCTTCACACACACATTAGGAGTAATAGTGACTTATATTATGCAACAGAGCATCATTAGTATTCACAAAAAAATATTTTTAAACTTGAAAATTAAAAAACCTTATGTGTTTGGTCTCGCTTACATCATTTATACAATTTTCATAGAATGATTTGAAATATTTTTAAGCTGATATGTTATGAACCATATTGACATCTACTATATTGATTCAACTTAGAATTCAATCTCTTTATGACTTGCTACTGAAAGAGAAAGTCATAGGAGATTTATTTCGATCCAAAATTTTAACAGTTGATCAAGTCTTCAGTCTCGCTCGCTCGATGTTTTTTTTTCCTCTGCTACCTCTGCTTGATCGCTACATGTTGTTTTCAGAGTCTGACTCTGCCTTTGACTTCTATATTTCTCAATCCTTGTAGCTTGCCAAGTGATTCTGGTAGGTGGTTATCCATATGGTAGACATTTTTCACCTTTTGATAGTCTTCATCCCTTTATTGGAGTGTTGCAACCTGTCTAACAATGAATTTTGTTGCAGAAACAAATATTAGTTGCAGAATGTTCGTGATTATATCACTGTAAGAATGCTTTTGTTATAATTCATTTAAGAAAGCAAGAATATAATTATGGATTATGAATACCTTTGTAAGAGTTGAACTTGACCTAAAACATGCTGAGATTGTTATAAAATGATGACAGAAAGGTGAAATGAGGTGGAAAAAAGGATAGTAAAAAAGAAACAATTCTAGGCTTCAACACCAATGTTGTAAGGCTACATTAGGTCATGTGAGGTTTTGTTGATGGGAGCTAAGGTGAGTACAGTTGGTTGAATCCTCCACGAAGGCTATTCCTTCTCTAGTCGTTACGGGTGGTGGTGTCAGGGTGCGGCCAGTCACGCCTCAGTAGCGTGGGCGGCCCCGTCGCGACGAAGGGTATCAACAGAAGGAAACACATTGGTTCAAGCTTAGCTAAAGAATATACATACAGTGGTGAACAAGAGGAAGCGGTTGTTCCACCTCATGAACATTCTCCGAACAAAGTGGAGGCACCAGCCTCATTGGAAACCATTGAAGATCAGCTGAGAGGCATCCAGGGCAACCTAAACATTATGAGAGACCAGCTGTATGAAAACCAGAACGAGTTGGTGGCCTATTTTAATGACATCCAATTATGAGACTCTGGAGTTGCTTGAGATTATCTGTCACAATCAGAGGTGCCTCAATGATCGCTTGTGTGATTTGGAGGCCCTAGTGGAGCACATTGATTTCCATATGCATGAGCGGGTCATCTTCCATGCAATCCCTCCTGTACTTCTGCCTCACCACTCGTCATGACATGTTCATCTCAGGTTCTTGGTATTTTTTTCCATCTTTCTGTAATGTAAGGATAGTAATCCTATTTGAAATAATGATTATTTGGTTGCATCCTTTGTTATCTCTGGCACCCTTAGCTCTCCCCTCTGTCTGTAGTGAAGCTAAGGGGGCCATGTAGCCTATTTTTGTACTCTGGATTTTACTGATGATAATATAATGAAGCTCTTTTGACCAACAAAAAAAGCATGTAAGAGTAAAGTGTAAATGTGTCAAATTAGAAGTGGGAACACCCACCAAAAATTTATGCAAGTCCAGATCCCTTATTTGGGAATTAACTTTTCTACTTCATATATCAATTTGGAATTTTTCTAAATGTATAACATCTAGTTAAGTGGCAGGGACTATGCTGCCCTGCAACACTTGTTTTAAATGCACTGTTAAATGCATGAATTAATTTAGCACCTTAAAATACCTCCGAGACACTCCAACTTTGTAGATTAAACAATTTAAGATTATTAAGAATCTCTATCAAATTTTGGGAAAAATTGATCCCAAAAAAATGCTAGAAAAAGGTTATTTTCTCTATTAGTTAGACTACATGTATAAATTAAATAATAATTAGTACATGTTGATAAAAATCAATTCAGAATAAACATCAAAACACTTACTTCAAGATACATTTCACATTGTTAAAAAAAAAAACATAAAAATTAGCTAAATTATAATTTCATTTTAAATTATTATTATTGTTATTATTAGTTATAAAAATAATTAATATATGAGTTATATACTTTATAACAATATTAACTTGGTTATGATAGGTTTTCATACTATGTAAGGATTTATTATAATAATATGGGTCAATACCATGGTTTATCAATATTGTATGTCCAAAAAAAATCCATAATTCATTTTATAGTCAAATTATTTTAATAGCTGTGCTATGTTTTGGAACAATTTTTCGGTATATTTTCTAGTCTAATTTGCTCAAAATCTAGCAGGAATTTCTTGGAATCATGAGCTTAAGTTGGAAATTATCCACATGCAAAGTGTCTTAGGGGTTTTTCAAGGTGTTAAATCCATACATGCAGTAAAAAGCTTATTTTAAACAACAAAAATAAGGTTTGACGGAAAAAAAAGAAAAAAAAATTGTCGGGATCCGACCAAAATGTCTAGAACATAGCATGTTTAAACAACACATTTTTTATATATATTTTCCCACAGGGAATAGAATAGACATTGTTGGGGTGTATTTTTAAGTCACTCTGTGATTTGAAGGTCACCATTTGAAACTTCGTGGGAAAAAATCCATTCATGTTAATGGATGGTGTGGCCTAGGCCGAGTTCGATCTCCGAATGATTTTAACATCTTAAATGCCCGTGGGTTGTGGTTTCTCAAGCCAATGGTTAAGCATGTAGTCATCTTTGAAGGACAAAAACAACTTGAAAAACTATATATATATATATGATTTAATTTAATAACATTTTTTTAATTAAATTGAAATAAAAAAATGCATAACTACCTTTGAGATAAATCTCAACCCTGTATTGGCCCTCGGGGCTTTGGATTGACAGTGAATGGGTGCATTGTTAAGGAACTCCTTGCAATAGGTCATTGGTTCAAATCCCCCTGGGTCTTACCTACAAAAAAATCTCAACCCTCTATCATGACTAGTACTAAAAATATTTCGTGGATATTTTTTAAAAGTTAAATACCTATCATTCATATATTAATTATTAATAGTTAAATTATAACTTTGGAAACCCTATTCCAAATAAACACTCTTATCCACGTAAATATTGAGTTAAAAATATTAATATCTAATAATTAATCTTGATATTTAATATTAATAAATATTAGCAATATAATATTAATATTTTATTATAAATCCATAAAAAATATAATATAATATAATAATAATGAACCGCATAATAAGAAATACTATCTAATTGGAGTGAAAATGAGAATTATTGCTAACATTGAGTTCATAATATTAATACTTAATAATGGTACTCCCTAATGGGGGTAGCAGACTGAGGTAGTGTTGGGATCTGTGGGTTAGCTCGCCACCCCACTTGCCCAGCTGAAGCCTTAAATTGAAGTGTGGTGACTGAATAACACATAGATGTGCACAGGGAGAACCATCCATAGGGGGAGCATGGTTTATACGATTTGGTCTTATTTTTGTGAAGGCGATTATTCGTGTTCTGGTATGAGCGATAGTGAGGGGGTGTAGGTTTTGTTAGACCTGTATAAGTTGACATTCTATTCGAGCTAACCTGGGTATGGGAACCTGGAGTGAAGGATGCGTATGTTGTAGTAGATGATTGGAGAGCTGGTAAATATAGCAAGGAGGTTCAAAGTTAACGAATTTTGGATCTGAGGACAAGGGGCATCAACCAGAGTATCTCTCATAAGCCTAAGTTAATTATAATGTTGTGGAATCTCTACATTGTAGTCTGTTGGGTGGAATAGGAATGTAGACCTATGTCCAAGTTATTAGTAAGGTTTTTGTGGTCCACAACATGTCTCTTTTGTATAATTTTACAAAAAATTGATGGGTATGTATCTTCTGGGGAAGTTGGTCTCTGTTTTGTGTATTTTTTTTAGAGTTTGGGTTTAAGGCTAATTAACAATAGTCTAGTTAGTGGTTTTGGAGGTCTGATTCCAGCCCCCAACATTGTAGGTCATGTTAGGTGTTTGTTTAGGCAAAGGATGAACCCCTAGTGGTTGGGTTGGGAGTCCCAAAAATTTTATTGCTTTATTTCACATACAGGGCTAGTAAAAAAAAGGGTCTTTGAGCTCTTCACTTTATTGGTTGGCCACTTGGGAGGTTCTACGGTAGTTGTAGTCTAGTCATGGCTAAGGGTGTGGCTTGAGGGCTAGGGTTATTGTGTTGTTTTTTGGGGAAGGCCTTGTTGGTGGAAAGCGTGGCCACGGTTCAATTTGAGAAGCTTAAACATGGACTATGTTGCAAGCCTTCATTGTGGCTCTATTGTAGTTTGGTTGCATCGTGGCTTGAGTGGTATTTTGGTGGTGACGCTTTGCAGGTTAGTGAGGAGTAGTCTAGGGTATTGGTTTTTTTAGGGCCCAATTAGGCAGACTATGCACTTCCAACATGGAAGGATGAGGAGGGGAATTGGTCCAAAGAGAAATGAACTAAGCATATGATGGAGGACCAAGGCAACAACCTTGGGTTACAATTTCATGTAATAAAGTTAATAAAAGAAAAATAATACCAAGGTAATGGGACACATATTCCAAGCTAAATGTTGGGAAAAACATCCTAGTGGGTGTTCATTTGGTTTATTATGGCTAAGGAAATTGGAAAAGGCATTGGAAAAGGATTTGAAAAGGAAAAGAGGCATTAATTTCCATTTATTTATGAAAACAAAGGAAAATAAAGGAAAAGGAAGGTGAAAGGTCTCAAATTTGCATGAGGAGGAAATTGAAGAAATTAGAGGAATCAATAGTAAAAAGGCATAAGAGCATCAGTTTGGCGCCTTTTGTCATTTTAGCTTTGGAATTGGTTTCAGAGGGGAGAAGAGCACCAAGAGGAGAAAGCAACCAAGTAAAGGAAGGAAAAAGAAGGACAAGGAAAGCAAAGGAAAAGCAAGGAAATGTTGGATCAAGCAGCTTCAGTAGGAATAATTGCAGGTAATAGGTTGCATATGTGATTTCCTAGATGGTTTGTGCATGCACGGTACATGCATGTGTGTATTTGGTTCTCTTTTTTTCACGGGAATAGGGATGGTGAAAGAATTCTGTGGCATCCAATCTTGGTTTGGTTTTGTGATCTCAGGACCAGTTTAGGGGAGATCACAGTAGGGTGAGGGTGGAGGTGGTTTAACCTCTGGATTCCATTGGTTTTTTATGGATTGGTTTATCCCATGAGATCCAACATTCATGCTTGGAATATGGCACAGGGGTGATTGTCTTAAAGAAATATTTGGTTATGCCAAATGTATGGTTGGCTGGTACGTGGAAGTCCGTGACTTGGTTGGATTTTTCATATGTCAATAAGAGCTAAGGTCCCATTGTATTTCATGATTAAGTATATTTGTTAGTGACTTTATTTTTTGTTCTTTCATTGTTATTTATCTTTTTATATGTTGGTTATAAGCGTGGTTTTATGACAGATTCAAGTTATGGATCTTAACATGTTTTTACTTGTAAATGATTGGTTAATGAATGCATGACCTAATATATGTTATTGCAACTATTTTGAATCTATTGTGAGAGGATATTAGACCTTCTTGATGTTTCACAGATAATTTTCAAATCTCTATGTTCTTATATGCACTCATGACCTGTACATTTCATATTCACCATGTGTTTGACGAAATCATTGTCATGGTTAGACTGGGTTAGTTCAAGTCCTTGATTAAGTTTTGTGTTAGAGGCTTTGTATCAGTGTTATTTATCATTTCTGAGAGTTTCATCATGTTCTGGGAAAAGGTTTAGAGACTAGCCCTGAAAAAGTGGCTTAGATATCACAGTCGCTAGCACGGAACTAGGTAAAAAAGACTGAAGTCACTCCCGTGCAGGCTTATGCATGCAAATGGAGGGTTATAGTTGAATCAAGTAGTTATGGGAGCCCAAATTAGTGAAAAAGAAAGTTAACTCAGGGTTGGACAACCTGGAAGGGTGGTTTAGATCTTGGGGGTCCTGTAGAACCTGAGGGGAGTCAGTAAAGTATTGGTTTGTTGAATCCATTTCCTTAAGGTGATATAAGAGGTTGAGTCATGTCATAGTAGCCCTCAACTCATGTTTACCCTGGGCAAGCTAGTGAAAAAGGATAGATATGAGAGGTGGTGTTACAGAGTGGTATTAGAGCATGGTTCAAACACTTGGACTGGATGGGCTAGATGCATGTGGTTATGCATGCATTGTCAGGTATATGGTTATGAATGCATAGTAGGTGAGACATGAATCATGGTGGTAATTATGCAATTTATGATGTTGTTGGTATGTTATGAGGTTGAAATTTGGTAGGGATAGAGGCGTAGGAGATGCAAATCATCAGGGCGAGGTTGCAGTGCTGGACCTCTGGGTAAGAGCAGATCGTCGTACACGTTTGCATGTTGGACATGCGGGTATGTTGGTTAATGGTTTTTATATAAATTATGGTTATGTATATGCTTGTCACTCTATTGTTGTTGTGGTTACATGCATGATAAATGCTAGTTGATTAGTGCAGTCATGTGCACGTGTGTCAGATAGTCATGCATGGTAGTTGATTTGTATTTATATGCATTGCAGTCGTACACATGATGATTATGGTCATTGCAGTTAAGGTCTTGATGTTACATGTATCCTATTAATCTAGATGTTGGACATGCGGGTATGTTGGTTAATGGATTTTATATAAATTATGGTTATGTATATGCTTGTCACTCTATTGTTGTTGTGGTTACATGAATGATAGATGCTAGTTGATTAGTGCGGTCATGTGCACGTGTGTTAGATAGTCATGCATGGTAGTTGATTTGTAGTTATATGCATTGCGGTCGTACACATGATGATTATGGTCATTGCAGTTAAGGTCTTGATGTTACATGTATCCTGTTAATCTAGATTGGATTGTGCATATGGTTATGGTTATGATATTCATGTACGAATCAATATATTTGTGATATTGTGTCGTACTAATTTGGACCAACTTGTGCAAATGTGATAGGCTCCCCTGATATACATTGAGGTATGAGTTTGATTTTTTGTTTTTAAGTCAAAGAATACTAGAGGTAACCACTGACCTACTTCAAACTCTAGGATCTAGCCTTCCTAGGGTTCAGACAGGGCTCTCTCTTTAAGATTTAACTTTTTTTTAGTTTTGAATATTAGGCTAGTTATTAAAGTGTAGATTTGGTTTAGTTTTGTTGGATTTGGTGGGAAAATTTCACTTGGAGGGTAGATAGAGGGAAATCTACTTGTCCATTTGGCTATGGAGTCTAAGTCAAGCTAACAGAACTGGGATCAAGGCCTAAAAGGTCAAATGTTTGCAAGGTAAGGTAGATAACCCTTGGAGATCTTGGGAAAAATGGTTTTTGAGGTGATATGATTGGGATAAAGGGAACTTAAGAATCCTTAAATCCAGAAAAGGGAAGTAGAAGATAGAGGTCAAACAGGAGAGGAAGCAATTAAGAATTCCCTGCACCAGAAATCAGAAGAAAACAAAGAAATGATAACTAGTTAAAAACAGGGTGCTATTAACATGTCCTGTAGTAATACTCCTAGCTATACATTCAGATTTAGAATTAAAACACACACGTATGCATGAAAGAAAAGAAGATAACAAGGACAAGTTTAAAGAGAGTACTTCACTCAAGATATCTTATCACAGGGATCCTGAAGTATGATGCCAAAAAGGTGATCTAGTCTGCTGCTCAAAATCGAAATCCAAAGCCTTCAAGTCAACAAATTATCTATAGTAATCTCCAACAATTTTATTCCACAGAAAAATACTTCCAAGAGTGAAGTATTTATATAAAATGTTTTACAAAATATCCTAGATGACTTCTAGGAATAAACTTAGTAAAATTAAATCTTTTACAACAATAATAGTGACAACTTGCTCAACAAACTAGCAAGCTGTCCTATTTTATTCAAAATAAATAGAAACAGTTTATAGATAAGAAGCAACGGGTTGCTTATGTGTCTTTCCTGTTGGATTTTTAAATATTTTTCAAAATCTAGTTGCCTTCACTGATACTCTTTCACGCTGATACTCTTTATTACTGATCGTCTTTCAATTCTGATACTCTTTACCTTCAGTAAACTATCTTTTTGCTGTAAAAATATGTTTTTACTATGAAATCAACAAAAATAATTTTTGTTCTTCATGTGTTTGTCTTTCTTTCTTCATAACAAATCAGTTAATGCCTGCCACTCCTAATTTTTAGGAATTCTAATATTATTGAGTTTCCTAAAATTTTCATCAGTCTCAGTGTACTTGGAAAATGTGGGTTTTATGAAAAACAAATGTTTGATTTCATACTGCAAATAAAATATATGTTCAAAACTTTTTAGCAATACTTTCCTTGTGGGAATTCCTTGGCCTATTGGCTTGTTCACCTGTTCTTTGGCATGTTCTCTGATCTTTTTGTCATATCATTTTGTGGCATTAGCTTGTCATTAATTTCCATAATATCTAGAAGTCCCTTTTTCCTCAAATTAGTGAATTTGACCATGAATCTAGTGACAGCAGTGTTAATTCCTTCACATTTCTCCTCACGCTGCCTCATTAGATTTATTTTGGTAGTTACTTTCCTAATTTCTAGGATTTTAGCTATCCTGCCATTGATCTTTAACTCTTCAAGTTGCTAGCTGTTCTTGCTGTTTAGGAAATTGATTCACCTAACAGCTTGTTCTGGTTTGTCTGCCAATTCTTATTGTGTCTTTTGTATCTCTGTCTGAGCTGCCAGTAGTAACTCTCTCTACTCAAAAATTACTTGAAATGATGGCCAAACATCATGAATGGCTTCAATTACTTTATTCCATAAGTAATTTTTAATGTATGATACTTGATCCTTAAGAGTTAATTCTTTCTGGAGCTTTTTTACTTCTTCACTCAATCTGTGAGCATTCTGCTCATGTATTTTGGCATCTATTTGAGCTGCTTTGCTTATCTTCTCAAGATTTTCAATAATCTTGGTCAATCTACTGATTTCATTAGTATTCAAGGACATTTCATCCATTTCCTTTACTAATTGATTGCTTTCATCTGTAGGTGGCAATACTGTTGTAGAGGATTGATTTACCGAAGTAGTGGAAGAAGTCACTGGCACTGTAGTGGCCAATGGCTCTTTTGGTGCCAATTTCTCTCCTAGAGTAGATGGTACTACTGCTGTGATGACTAGGATAATAGTGGGAATAAATGGTTCCTTGACTGTCTCTTTTTCTTGGACCACTTGGTCCATTTGCACTTCCATTTCTTTGATTTGAGCTGTGAGTTGAAGTATCAAGCTCATCATTTCATTTTTCTCTTTCTGATCTTGTAAAAATTCCTTTGTTTGAGGATGCTCTCCTTGAGGAAGCTTGAGTTGTTTCCTCAAGGCGGCAATGTCCTCATTTTTCTTTTTGACTAATGCTTCATTTGCTTTTATGTTTGTAGGATCATATCCTACCTGCAATACTACTCTTCTAAGGCCTTTATCCTTAGATATTTTGCATACAGTGAGGCTTTATCCATTTTCATTTGGTCTTGCATATTAGAGATTGTATTTTGAAGTCTGTGAGCACTCATAGCCTTTGTGGTCAGTGTCGAATATAGCATCTCTGATGTTTGCATGTGGAATTCAATCCGATCCAGCTCATGGATTTTATCTGTGGCTACTTCCATATCAAAATTTTTGTAATCAGCCACTGTCTTTAGCACTGGTACAGTGGGTTGTAAAACTGACATAATCAATTTTTGAGTTGAATAATCATAGGCTGATAAGAATCTATTCTGGTTACCTGGCTTCTGCTTCAAAAATTGAGAATACATTTCAGTTTCGATTTCCTCATTCTTTAGTTTTATTTGCTTGTATTTTTCCTTGATATATAAATCATTCTCCTCAGTTGAGTGTGAGGAGGAAGCCTCCATATTTTGTTGCCTCTCAATTATTTGTGCATATTCATTATTTAACTGTTCCTGATTTTGATTTGGCTCACTGATGATTACAGTGGCTACATTGGTCTTTGTCTGTGCAGTGTTGGTGTTCAAAGGCTATGTTTCCTCAACATCAATGGTTACCTTGCCTTTAGCTACTGTATCCAGTCTAGGCCTTTTATTGTAAATTATTTTGAACTTTGTCTCTGTGGTAGTTTCTGCAGTATAAGCTTCTTCTTCTATGATTCTTTTAGTGGATGTTTCTGGCAGTTTGGCAACTTTCAAAGGGTGGCTAGTATTCCTTTGGCTTGCTACCTCTGTTAAAGTATTCTCAAACCACTCAATCTGATTAGAAAATTTCTCTATATTTAGCTTTGAGTCATGGATAAAGGATGTCAATTTACATTTTACCATTAGTTTACTTAAGATCCATTGTGGATCATAATTCCATGGGAAGCTTTCTTCTAGTTTGTACTCCAATAATTGACTTGCTACTTCCTTTTTTGCTTCTCTTTGATTACATATGAAAGGCTCAATTTTATTTTTTAGTTTAAACTCGATCTTTTTCTTGGCTTCCATAAAATTAATTGAATCTGAATTCAAGATCTGCCTAATGTATTCTAAGGCAAGGATCCTCATAGATGGATGCTTAGGTAACTTGTAAGGCAATAGGTTAGAACCATAAACTCGGATTTTAGTGAATTCCTTATATAAATACCAATCTCCTACTTTAATTTGCTCTGATAGCTACAAAATTCCCTTCATTTCCTCACTGATTTTTGGGCTACTCTGTTTTTTTCAAGATGGTGGTCAATGTATGAAAAAATAACTCAGAAAACTTTGAATAACTGAATTTTGTCCCTTCTTTCCTGAGTATAGATGTCCAGAAGACAACTGATAGAGGCTTTCCTTCTATATCCAATTTCTGAAGTGAAATAGGAAAGTTCTCTAGTTGGAAAAATAGAAACAAGTGTAAAAGATAAGAGGTATATATGAATACCCCTTCCAGCTGAAAATTAGACTTGTAATTGATAGTGAATGTTGTCAGCTATAAAACTAGCATAGTCAAATATGACTGAGGGTCACTCTCCTAGAGAAAATGTAGACAAAAATCCCAATATTGACTCATCAGTATGTTCATCGGTGAAATACCCAAGTATAAAGGAAAGCATGGAGATAACATGGCTTGAACCTTCAGGGAACTTGACAGTGGAATATGGAGGGTTTAATTTTGGAATTTCAACATGCAGAGGCATGAAAGTTTGGAAAATCATAAACATTTTGGGAAAGTCTAAGTTAATGTATAACTTAGTGAGGGCTTCAATAGATAATGGGATTACTTGAGGGTCTGATTGAAGCTGTAACATTTGGTTTATAGGCTCTGATGTAATGGTAAATAGGACCTCTTTGTTTGCATTGAAAATGGCTCTCTGTTCAAGGATGTAGTACTGGTGACACAGTTTGATAAGTTCTTGACAAGGGTGTGTCAGGGGAACTACATATTTGGGAAGATTGGATTCCCAAATGTGGACATCTTCTTGATCATATAGGGATTTTTCAAAACACCAGTTGTGTATATCTAACAAATTGAACTCAACTATAGGATCAGTTATTTTGTAGTCAATGTATGCTAGAGGAATATGCTCAAAATCATCAACTGGAGGCTGCAATGGATTAACTACAATGGCATTATTTGGATTCATGGCTGGAGTAGCTTTGGGAGTCCTTGAACCTTCAGATTTGTTTCAACTCTGTTTTTTAGGCATCTTTACTGGCTTCTGCAAGCTTAAACTATTTGTAGAGACAATTTTTACTATAACAGAGGATTGGTTAGGAAATTTCAGAAAAATAGAAAGTCTCTTTGGATTTGATGATCAATTAGGTTTCTCTAATGAATTTTTGAGGCTAAAACTGGTCAAATACAGAAAACATGGGTTTTCTGAGTCTCTTTGCTGCAAATTGGGCTCAAATTTTGATAAAAAAGGCTTTTTAGAAGATACCGAGCATCTGCAGAGGATTTCTGGCCTTTAGAGCTTGAAATTGACCCCAAAACAGCGGAAAAATGATAATTTTCTTTGGAAAATGGTGCGTAGCGGATTCTAAGATTCCTGGAAAAATTTTACCAGGGTTTTGCCTGTTTCTGGGGCTTTTGGGTAATTGAAATTAATCAATTTCTTTATCTTTATTTCTTATTTTTCCTTTAACAGGTTTTTGAATTTGATTTGCAGGTTAAATCCTTAGAAAAATACCTGGTTTTGATGCAGGTATTGGTTTTAACAGTGTTTTCTGCAATCTTCTGGTCGAATTGAATCTTCAAAGGTTGAACTGGAGCGATATAGCTCCTCATCAGTTACTTGCAGGCTTCTTGGGTGAATTTCAGAGGTTCTGGGCATAAAAATGGCAAAAAAATGGCTATCAATGGGCTCTGTGCAGGTTTATACAGTTAGGAGGGCAAACTTGGCTTAAACGCGAAAGATAGGTGAAAAATGCCTATGCAAAGGTTTTATTAAACAATATGAATTTGCATTAAATGTAGGTTTAATCATCGTGGGAGGTGGTTTTTGATTGGAAAGGTTTTGAAAACAGGCGGTTATCACGTGGGTATTGAGAGGTAAGTTGTTTTTAACAAAACCCATGCGATCCAACTCGGAGAGGCCACGTGGAGGGGAAGGGTCTATGTAAAACAACCTATTTCACGTGGATATTGCGTTGGGAGGTTGTGCACTTTTTCTATGTGATATCGATCATCGACCGTCAGATCTGAGAAATGGATGCGAACTGTCAAGATTACTTTGGAAGTTGCATTGAGCAAAGAGATGTGGAACCGGGCTTTTATGTATGGGCGGCAGGTTTAATATTTTATGAAATAAAATAGTTTAAACCATAGTCTCGTTAGCGTCGAGGGTTTATTTATGGTTTTAAAACATTGCGATAATGTTTTGATTTATATACAAGGTGGCGGGCTTAATGTTTTTATTAAAACATTTGTTAAAATGCTTTTAATAAAACATAAGTGGGAAGGGTTTATGCTGCGACATTTAAAAAAAATGTTTTCAAAATGTGCATGATAATATGTTATTTTATATAGTTTTTTTAACTTTTTTGAATATTTAAACAACTATAGGGCGGGATATTTGCATATGGATAACTTTTTTAGACCAAAGGGGTTTTATTTTGGGGTTTTTATTTAAGCACATGGAATAATATACCTTAGTCAAAAGCTTATAATAGTGGATTTTTGGGGGTTATTAGATATAATGGAATTAATATGATAGGAAAGGGTATCTCTTAGGGATTTAATAAAATTTGTTAAAGTTAATATGAGAGGGGAATGTAAAACAAAATACACATTATCTCTAGTATAAAATAATCAAGCATTTGCTCATCTTTGTATTTCTTTGAATAATACTTAGGATAATTGTAATTTTGTGGGTTTTTATGAATGCTTATGAAGGGATAGAGTAAATTATGTAGGGATTACAATTTTGCTAAGTAAGAGTGTGTTTTTACTTAGGAAAAAGGGGCTTTAGTACATGAATGAAGGGTAAATGATGATAAATGTGGATTTAACATAAGAACTCAATATTTTCAGCTAACCAGTCATAGAGCCTTGGGTCCGGTCCCAACAAAAGTCAGAGAAATGCTTTAAGCCTATTTGACTGATAGCTTAGAATACTGAACCCTCATAGGGGAGGGGAAATTAGTGATTTTTCCTGATGATGTCTTATTTACATAGTTGATAAACTGCTTTCTACCTACCCAACTTCCATTTCTAACATTTTTTCTTCATTTTGCAGGTGCATTTAGGTTTGCAACCTTAAAACATTTTCTTTCAAAGCTTGAAACTAATCTAAATCTACCTTATTTCATCCGAGTGCTCGGATTAAATTGTTGAACTCCTCATTATTCTCTACCTATCTACTGGTTTGTCAAGTTTAAACTGTTTGAAAAATCTTTATTCTCCATCTAAAACATGAAATTGAAACATGAAAAGTTAAGATTAAACTATTTAAATGATCATGGATTGTGGCATTTATTGACATTCTGCACATAATCATTATTCTTTGCAGTAAAAAGTTAAAGTAGCGGCATTTGGATTTTCTCACTTTCACGTTTTATCTCTTTTCTTTTCAGGTATATATTTTTCTAAGTCCTTTGATCATTCTTTTAGGACTTTTTACCCTCTTTTTGCTTTTTTATTATTTTTCATTTTTTCAAAATATGGGAAAACAACTTGCAGAATGCAAGGTATGTACATATTTACAAGACTTATCAAAGTCAATTCAAAATTTTATGAACCCTATTATTATAGGACCCTAACACTTCCTCATATCGATATTTGGAATATGGTGGGTCTTTAATCCATTTCTAGAAGCTATGGAATCATGATTAATATTTTATTTTATCTTTTTCTTGTTGAGGCAAAATTTTGGACAGTTTGATTATCTTTGGTTTTGATTCTGTACCAATGTTACACTCTTCTATGTCAGATCTTACTGGCTCCATTTTTGGTTTTCTAGCTACATCATTAGAGTAAAAAAGATCCTCTAAGGGAGTTAAACCTTTAGGTAGAAAATTATCTTTAAGATTCACTATATCTGATTCATCTTCAACAATTTCTTCAATCTCTACTTTTTCTAAGCTATCTATGTCATTTTGACTAAATTTAGTGGGTTTATCAAACTTTATTTTATTTACATCCAAGTCATTAAAATCTATCTCACAATCCAAATCATATTTACTGTACAATCTGTATCTATAATACAATTATGAGATTCTCCTTCATTGTTCATAAACTTGTAAATTTGTTCATCCTGAGAGAAAATCCACCAATACTTAAGATTATCTAGAATTATTGGCCTATGTTTGACTTCACCAGTATATATGTGATTAGGTTGGAATGGTAAATTGCATGTGCTAGCAAAATTTGCAAGACAATGAGCTTGTATATTTTTTTTTTCTAGGTATAACAACAAACTTGCATTCCAATAAATCATCAGTTAAATCTATGATAGTGTCTCTATATCTGCTTAGTCTGGGATTGTAAACTGAATAAACTCCATTTACTTGTTTAATGATCAAATCTGAATCTCCCATGATTAAAATTCTTTTTTCTCATGAGTTTCTTGTTGGGGTTCCTATGTTTTGGCAGATTTGGCAATACCAAAAGATAAGACAACATCAAACCACTTTGGGGCCCTAGGATCTAGCCCTCCTGGACCCGGAGAGGGATCTCTCCAATACAACAAAGAATGATATATCTTTGAAGCTCAAAAAATATGTTAGGCTAGTTATGAAGCACATGGGATTTTAAATGATTTGGTTGGTTGGTTGCTGGATTGAGTCATGAGATCATAGACTGAGAAGTAATGGGAGAGAAGGAGCAAAGCAGCAGGATGTTTCAGCAGGAAGGATAGGCCAAGACAGTGCCATCCATTGGACTATGGAGTCGTGAAAGGAAAATTACTTGCAACAACTAGCCAAGGCTTTCAGAGGGCAAGTCATCTATACTAAAGGATATTTTTAGATAGATGATGGGGTGGAACTTTAAGGAAGGAAAGTGAGAGAGAGAGAGAGCAGCCCAATTTCTATTTATAAATCAGACTAGAGGTCATTTAACTCCAGATCTGCTTGGACATACTCAAAGGCAACTCTCGAAGGAGGCACAAAGGGGCAGCTTGTAGATCAGACCAGAGGTCATTTAACTCCAGATCTGCTTTAGCAACTCCAAGAACATCTAATAATTGATCCATCCAATTCATACATCAGAGAGCAGGCAATAACATCCACTACACTAGTTAAATTGAATGAAAACAATTCTTAGATAACACATTAAGTGGAAAACATTGAGGGCAAGGAGAGCAGAGACATAAGGCACCTAACAAGGGCGAATCTTATGCCATTTTTCTGATGCAAGCCTAGAAGAAAATGAAACAATATGGAAATGTAATAAACAAAGTAAGAAAAACATCACCAATAGTAATAGACCAGGATCCTGTGAAATGTTCTTTGATTAATTGATGCAAAACCAGTCACATACACTGAGCTCAATGGCTGTTACAATCCAAACTTCTCCTCCCAGCCTACTACATACAACTACTCTGCTACTCCCTCCCAAGACTGTTCTAACAGTCAGAATGAATCCCTCTAACAACAACGACAGCAGCCAACAACAACCTTTTACAATATTTCTCGGGGATTTTTATAGAAGAAGAGAGAAACAGAGGTAGATGAAGATTAAATGGATCTCATTAAGACAGAATGGTGGAAGGGTTTACGCCCATACTGCTTAATGGCTATATGCAGCGCTGTACTCTGTAAGCTGGTTTGGAGATCTTTGTCAGGTTGATTTTGACCTCTGATATTTCTTTGGAGTCTTTATGGCGGTTTGGAACTTTGCGTTGCCTTCTGGAATAAATGAACTGGTTGGAAAATCTACACGGCCAATCCATACCTCCACAACTGCTGCCTGACTGTCTTAAATGAGCTTCAGTCAGTGCAATTAATCGTTTCAGGGCTCAAGGAGGCATGGAGATTTCTTGTAGGAAGGTGTCCTTCTGAGAGAGGAGTACTCTGGTGTTAGGTAGCGCAGTTATGACTTGTTGGTGCGCTCACTAGTCTTCGAACTGAGCCTTCATCCTTTGATCATGGGATTAAGCGTCTAAACATTCAATAATAGGCATTGACCCCCAAAATCTTCTCTGCTGTCTCGTTTGGCTGCTGGATGGCCTCTCGGTGCTATCTGTACAATAAATAATACTGTTGTGAAACGAGCAGTGGAAGTGGAGAAATGCTGCGGAGGCCGGAGGAATGGTGGCGGAGTAGTTGAGAGCAGTGAAAATAATGGAGAGCGGGGAAGAAAAGGTTAATAATGTAAAAACCCAAAGATTAAACGTTTGGGCAGATAACACAGGGAAACGGAGAAAAACACTGAAGAGGAGCCGCGGAGGTGGGACCCGGTACAGGAATCGCAAATCGCAAAGGCGAAAAGTGCGATGGCGGAGAGTGGCACCAAACAGAAATCTGCGCTTGCGATATTGCGATGGGGCGGAGAATGCGATCAGAGGGAGAATGCGATGGAGCGATAAGTGCAACGGGCGGTCGCATCGCAAATATTTGCAACGCGATCAAATCGCATCGCAGATATTTGTGATGGATCAATCGGACATAAACAACGAAAATGCGACATGCGATATGCGCGATTTGCGATGAGCGCCTTAAGGAGCAGCGCTCGGTCATAGCGCTTGGTCACAAGGGGAAAATAGCTAAAGGGGTTGGCGGAAAGGGGCTAAGCCCTTTTATAAAGTGGAGAGTGGGTTTTGGCCCATTTTAATGCATTTTAAGGCCAAGGAAGAGTAACGATAGGGGGAATAAGGGGGAATTTGGCTAAGCAGGGGGTAGAGGAAGAATATTAAGGGGATTTTGGGGGGATTTAAAAGGCAAGAAGGGAAATAGAAGGGGAGACAAAAGGGGACAAAATAGAAGCTAAGTGGGGGTGGAATAAGAGGGAAAAGGGCCTTTTGGGCATTTTTTCACCAACAGAGAGGCTTTATAATGGGAATCAGCAGAGGGGATTTCATCAAAGGACAAAAGGCACAAAGAGGCTTCAAGGATGATGTGTTTTCAGGGTAAATGCATTCCTTGAAGGCTCAAAAACATTTTAGCCCCCTATTTTCTTGTCAAAAATTTATAGGGGGGCTAACATTTCTAATGATTTGGAGTCCTAGGATAAGGGCTTCATACTCGGCCATATTGTTTGTGCATTTAAAATTTAGCCTGAAAGCATGACCTTCAGAATGATTGGTCTCCATATTTGTTATCCATACTCTCGCTCCTACTCCTAACTTATTCACTGAACCATAAAAGTCTAAATTTCATTGAGATTCATGAAAAATATCATTGTTTGGTTCTCTCTTCTTATCCACTAGTTCAGTTTGGATTTCATTTGTTACAGAGTTACAAAGGATAAAAGAATCAAGGTCAGTTGGTGTAGAGTAAATTGGGTAGTTTGTAGATCTTTCAGCACTACTGACCATGTATTTCATTAATGTTTATCTATATAACTTTTTAGGCTGGCCAAACACCGAGATAGTAGCATAAGACATGTTCGGTTGTAGAGATCCCTGCAACTTTGCTCCCCATGAGAGAGAAAGAAGCATACCATATTTTGGTGGGATATCAGCTACTACAATGTCCATTAATATACTCTTACCAGGGTATTGAACTAGTGTTACACACAAATCCTTAATTAAACCTAAGCATTTAACCTTACTGGAATCAAAAGAAAAAAAATCTTTCTATGGCCTTGTAATTTCTAGATTTAGAGTTTCCATGATGGCTTTTGGCATTAAA